>WEKX01024266.1:0-21828 GCA_013390025.1 Pitta sordida
CATTACCCACAGATCACATTTAATAAGAAAACTAAACCATGACTTAAGAAACATGACACCTTGATGCTCCAGAGTTGAAGGTGGTCTCCCTGGACCTCTCTGCTGTTGCAGTTGATCCAAACCTGTCCTTCCTTTGTCAGGCACAAGGTCTCTACAAAAGTATGGAGTAGTCCTCACTTTTCTCACAGCACCATGCCTCCAGTCTACCAACACACCTAAATCAATCTGTAGAATAGCCTCTCCAAAGTCTTGAGTGCCCATGCAGTTCTGGAGGATTCATTCCACATTTTCAGGCACCATCCTCTTTTTCTGTAAAACCTGTACCTCAGCAATTGTAGTTTTAAATCACTTTGGAGGAAAAAAATCTTCCTAAGTATTTTTTCCTCCGGTACAATTGTGTATGTTCCCCCAAATACATCCAAAATGAAAACCAAGTTGCTAAAAACAATTAGTTTTATTTATTCTTAGAGTACCTAGACAAATAGTCAATAGAAACCACATTGCATGAAAAACTATGCAGCGGTATTCCATTAAATAGGAAAAAGTGAAAAATAGTAATCTGTTAACAAAATAAAACATGTTGGGATATTCTGGTTTCCTTCAGTCTGGTCTAGGGAATGTACTTAGGAATACCACAGATAAGAAAGAGCTACATAACATCAAAGTTTGAATATGCAATGCATGTTTTTTCAGAATGTTTTCTTGTTAGGTCTTTCAGCCAAAATATATTCCCATTTTAAGTACCAACTTCCTATTGAATTAGTATTTCAAATAGAAACTGCATGAAATTAATGAATTCCCTTAAAATTAAATTACCTTCAAGCTGGGTGTCTTAACTACAGAAAGCATAATTACAGCAATATATATGCATGGGCATGTCATTCATTTTACTGAAGATTTAACCAAGCTTTCTATGCAACTAATGTGTATTATAAGCAGAGTTCAGGTAGGCATGTAATACTGACTCTTCGGGAAGAGACCTGGATGAATTCCGGCTTACTTAACCCTTAAAATATTACTGATTGGCAACAAAGAGTTTGCATTCCATGTGTGTGCAAATTACATTAAAGAAATCTATTTGGTGAGAAAATTAGGATTGAACAGCACACAAGAACAAAAAAGCCATGAGTTACCATGGCCATAGTTGTGGCCGCATGGGAAGGGTCTCGTAGGGTACTTGCAGAAGGGGGAACCTGTGTTCCTCTGTACCTCCATCTGCTGTGGCCTGAGGGTGCTGGTTTTGGCCTGTGATCTGTGTAAAGGGTATCAGGCCCTGCACTCCAGGGCTGCCAACAAGTTGTGCTGCCAAGGCAGCACGGTCCAAAGGCAGGGAAAAACGGGATTGACTTCTCATTTTCCAGAAGCCAGACCCCTTCTGCAGTCAATTTGCCAAGCAGAGAGACTTCCACTGCTGAACAAACAGTGCAAGCTGCCTCCAGTTCACAACCTCCAAGAGCAAGGATATGCATTCTGGGGACAGATGGAGGGTCAGAAGGGAAAACCCATTTACAGGGGTATGCCACCCTTTGTAAAGCTTCTCTTTGCTTTTGTTACCCCATCTGAAACCAACCAGCCATTGCACATGGCATCCTCAGGCCATAGCCCCATTCATCTCAGGAAAATGTTTAAGGGTTAATGGTTCCTGCTTCAGTTCCTGGACTGTGGCTGCTCAGAACCCCCATACATTCATTTTTTTATGTATAAGACTTGCCAAAGATCTGGTCATGTAGCTTAGAAAGATACACTTGAGCACTCCCCTTGTAACCAGGTGCCCCTTTGTCCTGTTTCATGTGCAGACACAGAATAGCCATAATTCTTACGTATGTGATTTATTTTTGAGTACAGTGTATTGCTCTTTTCTGAAACTTTTTCCTTTTTCTTTCTTTTTTTGACAACTTTCTGCATTGGCAGAGCATCTTGGGATTGAATTTATGGGTATGGACCAATCATTCCTTTTAGCCTGCAGATTCTAGACCCTGAGAGATAAACCCCTTTTTATTTTTTTCTCCACCTCCCCTTTTCAATTCCTAACCAAGTTCTTTATGCTTTAGAAGGGATCATACAGCTATAACAAAAGCCCTTGTCAAAGTGTTAGTGGAGATCGGTGCACTAAAATCATAATAGTGATATTACATACCTGAGGAGTTCTAGGAATTACTGACCTTATCATGATTTAGCGTATATTCCTTTTTCTGCTGTATAGTTTTTACTAGTTTTGACATTTACTTTTCCGAGTTCTTCTAGGGTTGCCAGCTTTTGGAAAGACTATAAGCATTAAGTAAAATGACTAATCAGTATATTAAAAAAGATAAACTTTTATGCCCTCTTAAAATTCTGCAAATTTGCAGGTTTGAGCACTGGTTTCAAAGTAGAGTTTTATGTCCAAACCCACGTCTAGATGTGCGAATCAGTTGCCTACACATGTGTGTAAATGGTATGCATATATACATGCCTTTCCAGGTCTGTGAATTAGAAGAGGTCTGAAAGTTATCTAGGAATTTAAGTAGAGGTTTACAGATAGACTCCAGATCCTTAAGTCAGCAAATATAATCAATATTTCTAATACAATACTCATATTGCACCCAACTACTTTTACACTCTTCAACTTTAAATGTAATAGAAATAAATCTTTTAAGTCGTCTTCATGCATAGACTCTACTGATCTGACTAGCAATTCTTATTCAGGGGTACAAATAATGCATCTCTTAAATAGGCTAATTTGAAATTCAGGTCAGGTTTAGTTTGGAATCTCCTATAATTGTCAGTAAATGAGAAAAAACAGATGGTGATGCTTCTCATACAGTTTTAGTTCATGCTTTTATTAAAAATAACCCCACAAAATGTCATTAGCATAATCTGTGAACTGTGAAAAATCCATTACAAGTCCAAACTTAAAAAACCACCTAGAACCCAGCTTTGTTATTGTTATTATCACAAGGTAATATTCATTCTCACTCCTAAGTGAGACTGTAGTAAAAAATGTGTGGATACATTTACATATGAGTAGGGAAACTTAAATCCTTTTAAAAACTGACTTGCACATTTTGCTTTATATAAGAAATTACTTTAGTGGAACCACCTCAATTTTTTTAAAAATCCCCAGAGACCTATAAGATGAAAAATCTGACAAGAGGGCAGATTTAAGACCATATATATGACCAATTATGTATAAATTAGAATGATGTGAAATTAATTGCATCATGTGCATATTTGAAAGGCTGTATGTAGAGGGATTTAATATCTTGACTTGCATCTTATGTTGATTTGATTTTCCTAGCATTCTATAGAGGAAAAAAATGTAATGCAATGATTTTTAATACTTAACAGCCTAAAATATTTTCTAAATTCTCACTGCATATATAATTCTTTACAGATTTCCCTTCAAGGCGACTATTAATTTTTTTCAAGATAGTTTAATGAGCACAAGTTATTTAGCTGGACATCACTAATGCCTCCATAAATGGTAACACTGGTCAGAGAGAGAAGACAGTTTTGGGGCAAGATGTGATACGTGTAACCTCAACTCCTCTACAGGAGTTCAGTTGCTGCTTTACAAAATTCTTCTGACCTGAAACAGAGAAACAGATAGTCCAAGCCTTGTCTTCAAGGCACCATGCCACCCCCAGTGTCATGACCAGAATCCCTGTTCTGTCCCAGCTGCCAGCATCCTCCGTCATACCCATTGGCTCCTGCAGACACTAGGACATTCCCCAGTTGGCCCCTGCTGTTCCCTGTCAGCCAGGTGCACAGCTAGGTTTACATGAGAGTTTGATGGTTTGCTGCTGCCAGGAACATTGCTCAGGGCTGCACCCGCAGCCCTGCTTCCTTGCTTCATCCCCCATCCCCTGCAGCGGGTGAATGCCCAGAAATGTCCAACACAAAAGTGGCAAGCCTCAGCCCACTGGTGACCTCAGTCAGGGCATCACCAGCCAGCCTCCAAGCTCATTTGCAACAGCCTCAGCCTAGAGCAAACATCCTGGAGTCAGTGCAATTTTTCCCTGAGTATAAACAAGCAGGAAGAGTTTCCACTGTTAAATGATCTTCTTCCTCCTCTCCCTTCTCCTCCAAGAAAAACAAGCTGATATGTCATTATTCATTTTGCTTTCACAAGCTAACAGCTGACAGCATGACAATAAAAAAAAAAAAGTACAATTCAAAGCATTTCAAATTAGCCCCTAAATTGCTTAGCAAAATTCTCCTGTTTCCTGTGACGTTCTCGTAATAAACCATTTCCATGGCTTACTAATAAGCGCTTTCAGAAAGGGAAAAAATGGGAAGTGGGTCAAGTGCCACTAACTAGCCTAGGCGAGGAGTTATGCTGTATGAGAAATCCCTTCACATTCTGCTTCAAACTTTTCTTTTTTTGTCCTTAAGCATTTCTACTCTCTTTTTTCCAGTACCAAGCATGTTGTGCCAGGCCTGCAGTTAACTTCTCAACCCTTTAATCTTGTCTTTCCCTTTATTTCACCTTCCTCTATTTTTCTTTGTCCTGTTTGATTTGGTTGGAGCTTCAGCCTTTTCTTCCTTCCCTTTTTTGACTTCTGTTCTTGGAGTTTGAGGTTATTTTCCTTAATACATTTTTGCAGCATCCTAGTTTTACCAAACTCACTTTCTCTACCCTCATTTCCCTCCTTGTTAATAAGTGCTATGAATTTTGTCTGACAGTGCTCATGACCTGTTTGCTGGTGTTTTGGTTTACAGTGGGTTTGGCTTGTAGGACGAATTTGTTCCATGGTGTCGTGCATTGTATCAGAGAAATTAAGATTTCTTTTTGGTTTGTTGCATGGATTAGTTGCCATCTGCCCATAGCAACTTTAAAACTAAGCTAGAGAAGCTCAGGAAACAAACCGAAGGGAAGACTTTGTCAGTAATTTTTCCCCTCAGCTGGTGTGTCGTTTATGATAGCTCATCATTTGGACAGAGACACGTGGCATATGTGAGGGACTACTGTGCACCTCTGTACCTCCTGGTAAATTGCTCCACAAATCTTATATGTTTTTTCCCTTCCAGCAGGAATAATGCTAGCATTTATCCCAAAGGTGGTGCGAAGCTGTGCAGCACTAATTCATTCATTTATTTTTAATCACCTGCTGGTATTCCAACTGTCATCAATATTGCAGGTCAATATCAGATTGTCTGCTTAATCACAAATAAGACTTAAGTAAAGCTAGATATGCATTTTTGTCCTAAAATCAGGAATGCAAGTTCACATTTGTAATCAACACAGAATGTGCCTCTGTTTTAGCACTCCTTGCGTAAGGTTTCCCCAGCAGAGCTCTCAGCAATGCTCTCTGCCAAGCATGAATGAGGCTGGAAAGCATCAGTAGCTCCAATCCAAACATTACCAGTGCTAGTAACACCTTTGTGATAGTGAAATATCGCTGATGAATGAGACCAGTAACAAGTTGTCATCACTGAGCAAACTGCCACTCTAGATAGAGAGTTCCTTCATTGGTCACAAAGAGATCCAAGTAGAAACTTGGCATTTCTCTCATACAAGGCACCACTGGTTGTTCATATTGCTGTGTTTCAGGAGAGCACTGCAGAAAGAGTCTGAATTTTATGACCAGGGCTCAAAATCTGTCTTCATTGGTGATATAATTACAAGCCAAGCTCATGTCTCAAATGTGGAAGAATATTTTGAAATCTCTCATGCAAAGACAGCTGAGATATAAATTGACATGGGAGGAGAGGGACATTGGATATGAAAACAATCCAAAAAAATAATAGGAAAATAAATTTCTCTTAAGACCTGTAAAATCAGCTTTCATTCCAGCTGTCTTTGCAGAGTAGATCTTCCAAAGCATTTGCAAAATCATTCAACTTTAGCACATTGCATTTTTATTTCCAGCAAATGCTATGTTTGTCAATTGTTGTTTCTTAGCTATTATTATTATTTTTTACTTTAACAACAAACAAAACAAAACAAACAAACAACAAAATCCTTCACCAAGTCAACTTTTGACTGTAATTCCCAGTATTGTGTTAAGAGATTGTGGTGTAGTCCTGTTTTCCTTGCAGCCAATAATGCGTCTGCCTGAAGTGTGGCTGTGTCCCAGTGTGGCTGTGTGAATCTTGTGGAGCAGTTTGTAGCATGCCAGCTGTTGACTGAGTGCTCCTTGCCTAGCCATCGTCCATGTTTTGACTTCCTCTGTTTTTGTCCCTTTCTAGAAGCTGAGGAATTGTACCAGAAACGGGTGCTGACCATAACTGGCATTTGCATTGCTCTTCTAGTAGTTGGCATCATGTGTGTTGTGGCCTACTGCAAAACCAAGTAAACTTTTCTCTTCTATTTTATATCTGTGGTTGTTGGTCAGGGCCTTTCCAATTAACTGTAGTTTTAACTCCTCTGGGCATAAGATTGTATTTGGGCCAGAGCTGGGCTGAAGAGACAATTTTGTGGCCAGGGTGCTCTGGTAGTAAAGATCTTCATGTCCATCAGCAGTGCAAAAATAAGGAAGTATCCGAAAGGTTTCTTAGTCTTCAAATGTGACTTGCAATTCTTGGCCTTTTTTCCTTTTTTAACTATCCCTCATTCCAGCTGTTTTGTTTCCCCAGTTGAAAAAAACCCTCCAACACTGAAACACTGGAATCATGTTGCTCTCCAGCAGTAAATTTTGTGTATCAGCTTTGTTTGTACTTGAGACAAGATTAATGGTGCTAAAAGTTACTATACAACAAGGGGCAAAAAACTGAACACAAAAATGCTCTCATTGCGAAAGTAGGCACTTAAATGCATTCTGTGGGTCTTTAAATTAAATATGGTGACTCTCAGACATGCATGAGGCACCCTGGACTGTAAATTACATGGACCATCAGCAGAATTTCTGCTGTCAGAACTTCTGGCTGCTTTTATAAATCTCCCCACCAAAACACAGAAAACCCTTATCATAAATATTCCACATTTGTATAGACTTGATTTAATGTTTCAGGGCCTGATTGGCAATTCTGTGGTTGGTTTTTATTGTGAATGTATGTGTTAAAAGTGAGGGAGGAGTGAGATAATCTGTTCCCTTCAGTGATAGTCCAGACACACACACACAATTGCTCCCACCCATAACCTTGTGCCAGTGGTCAGTGGGGAACAACTGAAACAGTACTAAGAAAATCAGATCAATTAGTGCTTTTAGAAGTAACAACTGGCAAACCATAGCAGCTAGCCAATATATTTCCTGATCCAAAGTTCACTGAAATCAACCAAGACATCTCTATGAATTTCAACCAACGTATTCAGAGTCCTGAAATATGGTTTTCCATAAAAGAGCACCCAGAGCCCATCAAGGGTTCGGATGCTTTGTTTGCCCCAGACTTCCGCAATCACCGTGAGCCAAAAGTTGAATGTTTATAAGCGCAGCTGATGAGAGGCCATGAACTGTCATGGAGCAGTGTAGCAAAGAAGTGATTTCCATGTGCCTTTCTCTGAATAGGGGACAACCCAGAAACCAGGAGAAATCCTGGAGAACAGTCTAACTAAAATGTAATGGCTTCGATTTTTTTTATCTCCTTGCAAAAAAACCATGCTGGTCAATTGCTAAGGCACTATCTTCAGACTTTGAGTCCTAATTCAGAAGCACTTTATTTGCATGTTATTTATATTCTGGGAAAAGCTTCTTAGAGTAAGTGAGATACACGCTAGTTTCCATATTATTCTTTCCCCTCAGTTTTGTGGACCTTTTTTTTTTGTTAGTGTCCTTTTACTAAAGGGCAAACAGCACAGATGGAAGCATGTAAATACAAATACATTGGTCATTAAATGTAGAGAATAATGTGGTTTCCTAGAGACAGATTCCCAGGCTATATGTGCCAGGGTCTTAAGTCCTGTAGAGGATGAACTCAAACTCCTTCTAGAACCCTCAGCTCCCAAGGTCTCCAGGGTCTCATGAAGGAGAGCTGTGAAATCAAGTTAAACCCTTGCTTAAGAGTTGCTTCTTAGCCCAGTCCTTCTTCAGGTAGCTGTTCAAATGTCTCCTAGCCCTGCACTCTCCATGCACCTTAACAACCTATGTCTCCTAAGATGATGCCTCGTTATCACCAAAGTAGAAAGTCCGCATGGATATGGGACTGTACCCTTCTGAGACAGGAACATTTCCAAGGCAGCCATCTCTGCGTATGCCATTGATGTGGTGCAGTATAAATTAAGCATTCTCCACTCTCCAAGGACATACACAGAGATAATATGTAAAATGCTGTGTGTTTTCATTGTCTTGAATGTTTTCATTGTCTTTAAGCTTTCTTGGCTATCAAATTTCAACATATTTGTTGTTTTCCCTCACCCCTCCTTTTCTGTAAAGCTTGGAATAGTCCTCTTGCATCCAAAACAGGATTGAAAATTATCTTATACTGTCCTATGTTGCCAATACTGTCTGCACTTCAGCATGTCGCTTAGGTACTTGTATGTGTTTTAGCTTTTGCCACAGCCAAGGTCACATATACTCCACAGTGTGTTGGAGCCTGCATCCCCCATTCATTTCATGGATTCTGTGGCAGTAAGTGGAAGTTCTCCAGCATACTCAGACAAAACTGGGGAATATTGATAAATTAAATATGAAATTGAATATCTATTTCCCTGGTTATTTATTCTAGTGTTTCATTTAGTGTATTCTGCATAGCCTTCACAACGCCAGGTTTTACTGTGCTGTGAGTTTTGTTGCTGACAACTTGTAATGATTTCCTGAAGAGTTGTTCTGAGAAGAGCCAGAAGAATTACTGAATCAGAGAATCATTGTTAGAAAAGACCTTTGAGATCGCTGAGTCTGACCTTTGACCAATCACCACCATGTAAACAAGACCATAGCACTAAGTGCCATGTCCAATTGTTTCTTGAACACCTCCCAGGATCATGACTCCACAACCCTTGGGCAGTCCATTCCAATACTTAGTAACCATTTCCATGAAAAAATTTCTCCTGATACTCAACCTGATCTTCCCCTTGTGCAGTTTGAGTCTGTGACCTCTCATCCTGTTGCAACTTGCCTGGGAGAAGAAACCAAATACCACCTGGCTATAACCTCCTTTGAGGTAGTTGTAGAGAGTGATGAAGTCCTCCTTGAGTCTTTTTTTCTCCAGATCAGTCAGTCCCTGCTCCCTCAGCTGGTCCTCATATGACTACTATGTTGTTAGCAAGTGGGGAAAGAGCAGCTGAGAAAGGGACATAGTAGAAGCATCAAAGTCAGCCAAAGACCATGTCATTAATACGTAGATGGTTCTACTAAATGCATTAGCAGCCATGGCATTCACCTGGTAGTCATAAGGTTCCAGAGTGAATCTGATGTTGCGTAAATCAAACTTTCCAAAGCAGCCAGGATGTTTCCAGGCTCAGGCATACCTCACATACTCTCCCACTTTGAATTTCTAAGACTTCCTCTGTATCTTTCACTTCTTTAATGACTTATTTATTTGAAGTGCACTGTTGAGGTAGGGGACAAATCCTACCAAAAAATTATCTAACTGCCACATCAAAGATCATTTTCCTGCATCTGCAGGCACAGCCCTGAGGTGCAGCCATGTCAATTCCCTGTGGTGAGCAGTGTGGCATAACCCGGTGGGCTCAGAAACCTTGCCTGGGCCCTTGTGAGGATGTCAGGGTGACTGTGTCCCTTCAAAGTGCAGAAAAGAGCTCCTCCTGAGATGGACCATTGCTTAGAAATGGCTTCCCTTTTCCCCACACTTTTTCCCATTCCCCTGTCACAAGCTGACTCCTAGAAGGGATCCCAAACATCCTTCCCCCTCTGCAGGTCCCCACAACCCCAGCTGCAATTAGACCTGTGGTCTTCAGAGTTATTCCGAGGTCTTGCAGCAGTGAGGAAAAATCTGGCAAAAAAAGTGATGTTATATTATTATTATCATCAACATCAATGTGCTGAAAGGCCCAGCTGCTTTTCTTTTGTCTGTTAAATTCGTTTCTATGTTTCATCCACAGGAAGCAGAGGAAAAAGTTGCATGACCGCCTTCGGCAGAGCCTGCGCTCAGAAAGGAACAATGTGATGAACATGGCAAATGGGCCCCACCACCCCAACCCACCACCGGATAATGTCCAGTTGTTGAATGTAGGTTTCACTTCCCATGTTTCAGTCTAGGCTGCTAGTGCCACAGGAAAGCTCACCCCACAGCTTTTAAACTTCTACCTGCTGCAGGCTGGTGACTTAAATTTTTCTTTACTTTCTCCACCCAGAAACAGTTGCCACCACTAACTACTGCCATTCTCTCCATCAGAGAATAGTGGTTTTGTTATGTATGGTGATGAGGGGGTTGCCTTTCCAGGTCTCTATCTCTGAGGACTTCTTCCTCTCTTGTTAAATACTTATGTCATTTATAGCTTGACTGGAATGCAGACCTTTGCTACTTTCCTCATTCATCTCCTCCTACTTTGAGTCTAGATGGGGTATGTATGCAGAGCTGTACATGAACGCACTCAAGTGTGCATGTATTTAGGTGACAAAATTTGTGCTTTGGCACATGTAAAAGACTGCAGTCTGGGGAGGGGAGGAGGGATTGGAAGTTATATCTGCAAATGTGCTGTGAATTGCAGTTTGTAAACCTGAGTTTTGTCTGGATTTTTTCAGCAGTACATTTCGAAAAATGTAATCTCCAGTGAGCATGTCATCGAACGAGAAACAGAGACCTCATTTTCTACAAGCCACTACACCTCAACAACACACCACTCCGTGACAGTCACCCAGACACCTACCCGCAGGTATTGGAGGGGGAAGGAAAATGGTGCCTGTAATATCTGACCTGTTGCTGTTAGAAAACAAAAAACAACAAACCAGGGAAAATCTATACTCCCTTCTTAGTATTTTAATTTTAAGATTAACAATATTTGATATTGTATCACCTAATTGTTTTTCCCTGAATTTACAAAGAGCTTTATTGTCTCAATGGCATACCAATACTTCACGGTGAATCTTAGTGTGTCCAAATTGCTATACTAATTAATGACAGCTGTGATGACTGGAAAGCCCTCCTTCCCTCTCCTTTTATCCATCCATACAAAAATAATCTTGATGCATGTAAATTCATACAATTCAGAGAACTCTACAGCCCTACTTACCAACCCAAGGGTTGCACTTCCCAAGTGGCAACAAAGCCCTCCCTTCCCCTGGCTAAACTTCTGCTCACATGCTTTTGACACCAAAGCCCACTCTCATACTCCCCTTTTCTCTTTTCCTGGTTGCTGCTCTCCAGCTGGAGTAATGGCCACACTGAAAGCATCCTTTCTGAAAGCCGCTCAGTGCTTGTCAGCTCCTCCAAGGAGAACAGCAGGCACGCCAGCCCAGCAGGGCCCCGGGGCCGCCTCAATGGCATCGGGGGGCCACAGGAATGCAGCAGCTTCCTCCGGCATGAAAGAGAGACCCCTGACTCCTGCCGAGACTCTCCTCACAGTGAAAGGTAGGACATATCACCTTCATTGCTTTCAGCTAGCAGGGCCTGATGTTCCCAGGTGGTTTCAAAGTTTCAGAGCACAGAAGGAAACCCAACAGTGCACCTGTTCATGTAGGGCATACATATCTTCATGCGCAAAGAATCTGATAGTACTTTAAGGTCTACAAAAAGCATTTCTTCCCTTCTTGCCTCTTCTGGATTTAAGCCTACTAGACAGCAGTTCATACCTGGATAAGCTCCACTGGAGTAATTAATCAGAAATGGCCACTGTAAAGTAAAAAAAAAGATATTTGCCTAGTTATGAGTTCATTATAAGATGCAAGTGAGAAAACCGAGGGATTTTTTAGGGAGAAAGCAATATATTGATCCATAGGAGGAAGGGCACTAAGGACTCCTAAGCAGTATAGAAATTGTGCCACTGTCTAATTTCTGGAAGATTCCAGGTCCTAAACCATGCATCTTCCATAAAAATTCCCCTTGATCTTTTACTAAATAAAAGCAAGAGCCATAAAGTCCAATCCAGAAGGTCCCAGGTCACTATTAAAACAGGAATAGTGGGAAATAAAGCTGTCCAGGAGTTTTCCAACCAAGTAATTTTTTCTCTGAAAAGGCTGGTTCATTAGTTCCTAAAGTCTGCCTTGAAGTGCATCAGTTGCAAGAAAACTTTTACTGAAAAAATTCTTCATAGGTTTAGGCTAGTACTTTATCTCAAGAGTATAGGATGGCCCCAGAATTACAAAAGAATGGCTGATCAGAAACAGGGCACTTAAAGAGAGTTTTGCTCCCTGGAATCATAGGCAGAAAAAAAGGAAAACAGAGATTTGATCCTGTGGGATGTCCATGTTGTCAGGAATGCAGCCAGACAATCCCCAAGGAGACTGAGTTGTGTAGGAGACAAATTGTACTTTCCAAAAGAATTAATATGCAAGTACAGCAGTAATACTCCCTCTGCCATACAAACAACTGCTTGGCAGCAGAAGAGAACCCGCTGAGTAAGGACTGTGAGTGTACACAGTACATAAGACTAAGGATAATAAAGTAGCTATCTCCATGTAGGTTATCTGTTATTTACCATGGAATTTAATTTCAAGATATGTGGATCATATGACCTAAACAGCCATGGCCCCAGTCCAGCAGAGTACTTTGACAAGATTACTTTTAATTGTGCAAGTAGCCCCATTGAAATCAGCGAGATACTCACATGTGCAGAGCTCAGCATGTGCATAAGCGGTTTACTGTATCAGGACGTGTAGCAGTAAATATACCACATTGTCTCCTGCTTGAGAACCATACAGGATGCACTCCCAATGTCACATAGTATATTTGGGCATTAGCATGTGAGAAGTGAGATCATTGATACTGTCTGCCTGTACTGCCTGGGATACCTAGCGCATCATTCTGGTATTAAATGTTTCAATTTAATTTCGGGTGAGGGAAGTGAGCAGAATATTCCATTTTGTTCCACTGAGAAGAAAGAAGGCATTTCACCAATTCTTGTGTCTCTTGAAGATTGTGCTATGGGTGAAAAGCGGGAACATTTCTGTAATAATTCATCAGGCATTGACAGCCTAGCCTGTGCCTAATGCGACTGTGAATTTGGAGTGCAGGCAATGATAGTTCCCTGGACATTAATTGCAGACCTCATCTATTTTTAGCAAACAGGAAGTACATGGCCAATTGTTCCTGAGATGAACTGTGTGTATGTGTGTGTGTATATAAGGGGGAAAATGAGAGATACTTGCAACTAAAAATTATTCAGAAACATAAAGGAGGGTAAGAGCTGACAAATTACTTCCTGAAGCCATCAAATGTTGCCGTGTTGTGAATTGGTAGATCAAGGCAGTGCTCCCTCCACCAGATACTTCACAATTTTGAAATTAAATAGAATAGATATTTTGAGGGGTTCTTTTGCATTACCCCATTCATTTGTCAGAACTCACCATCTGCCACTTGTTTACACAAGCAGAAGACCCAAGCAGTTGTATCATGTGCTTTGCTGTCTTTCAGGAGAAATCAAAAAACACCATCTCTGCACAAAAGTCTCTAATATAGGATAAAGCTGGCAGTATATAACTAGTTAATGGTTGTTGGATGGCTATGGATGCACTCTGATCCCCTTTCACTGAGCCATCATAGTTGACTATGAAGCAGGATAAATCAATGACCTTTTAACCTTCTTTTCCGGATGGGCTAGAGCTGTGTGAGTTCTACTTCTGCACCTCAGATCGCAGACAGAAGCTGGTTGGCCCTGCCCTGTTAAGGTCGGGGGGGGATACAGAAATATATGAATATGCAACACTTCTGTATCTGTAACTTGACACTGAGAGAGGCTTGCACAGTACACTGAATACATTTAACTAACCTAATGCATTAACAGAACCAGGTCAGCTAAAAACCAGAATGTCATCAAGATGTATACCAAACACTGTACCACATGGTGAAGTAGAAAGGCTTCAGATCGTCAGACAATGGCTGTTTAAAAATGTGAAAGGTATGAAAAGTTCACTCATGGAAGGACACATAATTACTTAATTCACTCAATACATAGACCAATTAATTGCCTTTGCTCAATCAACTTGATTAATTCCCATGCATAATTCCAATTTTGCTTTTCTTTCTCTTGTTCTTCAGTTGATGTAAATCAACATGCCTCACGTGCAATCAATTTATTGTATTACGCATCTCTTCAGAATCTGTCCCATTTTCTCTTTTTTGCAATAACTATGTTTTAATCAAGTGTAATATATGCAACTGAGTCATAGTTTGGATAAGAAAGCTGGATTCAGATTTATTTCAGTAATTTCAAGCTCAGATAAATAAATCACTAATGAAAAAATTAAGCACTGCAGCAGTCATAGACAGAGAGGTTTTCTCAATGGGCCTGTGTACGAGATGGAGCTTAGAAAGATTTTAAATTAGGACACAGATGAAATTCAAGCAGATGAATTTATGATAAGAATAAAAGCAAAGCCAAACTATGCAAAAAGTCATGCTGGGCACTGTGCCTTCAATCAAGAGGTTTCAGGCAAATTCTCACCTGGTGTGAATACATGTGACGCCACAGCATCTCTTCTTATTCAAACCAATTGAGAGGCTCACATTTTTGTGCTCTTTCTTTGCAAAAGACTCTGTAATGGCACCTGAGCTTCGTTTTCAGAAATCACTTTTGACCGCTACCTTTCCCAGAAGAGGAGGGACAAGTTTTGCAGAGATATTATAAACAGTATGCCAGACAATCCTGTCGTCCAGCATTTGTACACATATGGGGACAAATTATACTCCAAGTTTCTTTGCAGGTAGACCTACCAGCCAGGGTATCTAGCATCCAAGTAATAGAGCAGCACAAGGCTGCAGGGATGGTGCTGCAAATACTTCTCTGACTCCTCCAAGTAATTAAAATTAGGAGAATCTGGATCTAGAGTTTATCCAAACATGACTTTCACAGTATCACAGTATTAGCAAGGTTGGAAGAGACCTTGGAGATCATTGAGTCCAACCTGTAACCCAACACCAACCCATTGTCTAAACCATGGCACTAAGTGCCCCATCCAGCCTACTCTTAAACACCTCCAGGGGTGGCGACTCCACCACCTCCCTGGGCAGACCATTCCAATGAACGATCACTCTCTCTGGGAAAAACCTCTTCCTAACATTCAGTCTAAACCTCCCCTGGCGTAGCTTAAGGCCATGTCCTCTCATTCTGGTGTCATCAGCAGGAGAGAGGAGATCCTCACCCACCTGGCTGCAACCTCCCCTCAGGTAGTTATAAACAGCAATGAGGTCACCTCTGAGCCTCCTCTTCTCCAGGCTGAACAACCCCAGTTCCCAGAGCCACTCCCTATAGGGCTTGTCTTCCAGTCCTTTCAGCATCCTTGTCACCCTTCTCTGGACCCTCTCGAGCAGCTCAACATCCTTCTTAAACTGGGGAACCCAGAACTGGACACAGTACTCAAGATGTGGTCTGACCAGTGCCAAGTACAGGGGAAGGAGAACTTCATTTTTAGCCTGAGACAGTCTGGTTGCCAGAAGAGGAGAAAGCCTCAAGGGTATTGCCCTTTGGTTGCCTTCCTTCTCTCTTCCTGTCTGTTTACATGTACCGCAGGTTCTGGTCAAATCCTTTCAGAAGTCTAGCAGTCTTTTTCCTGTCAACAAAATACTTGCAAATGCATTTTGTTTCTGGCAGTCCCACTGTCTCTGTATCCCATTCTTGCATTCATTCCAGAAAATTATTCTGGCAAATAATTTACAGCATCTCCAGGGCTTTTCTGAGTCAAACAAATCTGGGGGCTTTGCTGTGCTCCTCCTGCTCTCCAATGTTTTTGCCCAGAGACCCAGAAGTCAGCATTTAGGACTAATAGAAACAGGAAAGTTTCTCTGGTAGCACTGTGTGAGGATGATGGGGATCTTAAAGGATCCATTTCCATCCCAGTTCACGTGACCTGCTGTGTTCACAGGTCACCACTGCTCCTGTGCTTGCAACCTTTCCTCATCTCAGGATGACAACAGGTTAGGTAACAGGTTTGGCTAGGTTAGGTAATAGGTGATAGGTTGGACTTGATGACTTCTATGGTCTTTTCCAACCTTACTAATTCTGTGATTCTGTGATTCTTTTCTTCAGGTATGTCTCAGCTATGACCACACCAGCTCGCATGTCACCCATTGATTTTCACACTCCAACTTCTCCAAAGTCATGCCCCTCCACAATGTCACCACCGGCTTCCAGCTTGACTGTCTCCATCCCTTCAGTGGCAGTGAGTCCCTTCATAGAAGAGGAGCGACCACTGCTCCTGGTGACTCCATTGCAGCTACATGAGAAGTATGACCACTGCCTTGAGGAATTCGACTCCCATCACCACAATGGCATTCATGAGAGTAACAGCCTGCCACCAAGTCCTCTGCAGATAGTGGAGGATGAGGAGTATGAGACCACACAGGAGTATGAACCAGCACAGGAGCCTCCAAAGAAACTCACCAACAGCCGGAGGGTCAAAAGAACAAAGCCCAATGGCCACATTTCCAGCAGGGTGGAAGCAGACTCCGACACAAGCTCTGAGAACAGCAGCTCTGAGACCGAAACTGAAGATGAAAGAATAGGCGAGGATACACCATTCCTGAGCATACCGAACCCTGGGGCAAACAGTCTGGAGCCAGCCACTGCCTTCCGGCTGGCTGAAACCAGGACTAACTCAGCAAATCGCTTCTCCACACCAGAAGACTTGCAAGCAAGGTTGTCCAGTGTGATAGCTAACCAAGACCCTATTGCTGTATAAAACATAAAACACATAGATTCACATGTAAAACTTTATTTTATATAATGAAGTATTCCACCTTTAAATTAAACAATTTATTTTATTTTAGCAATTCCGCTGATAGAAAACAGGAGAGGAAAAAACTTTTATAAATTAAATATACGTATGTACAAATGTGTTATGTGCCATATGTAGCAATTTTTTACAGTATTTCAAAAATGGGGAAAGATATCAATGGTGCCTTTATGTTATGTTAAGTTGAGAGCAAGTTTTGTACAGTTACAATTATGGCTGTCTCATAGTATTTTGCAAAACCTTTTAGCCCTCAGTTGTCCTAGCTTTTGTGTTCACTGCATTATAATGAATGGATGTATGATTTGCAAGAATTGCAGAAGTCCCTCTGGTTGCTTGCTGTAGAATCCCCAGATCAGAAAGCCCTGTAATGGCACTCTCACGCTACCCCACCAGAAAAAATAGACATACACATACACTCTGAAGGAGAAGGAAAAAAAAAAAAAAAAAAAAAAAAAAAGAAAAAAAAGGGGGAAAAAAAAAAAAAAAAAAAAAAAAAGGAAAAAAAGGGGGAAAAAATATTAAAAAGCAGATAAAAAACCAACAAAAAAATTCTTCTATGAGAAGTTTTATTTGCTTTCCTTATATGAGATGAGTTTTGTGTGCTCTCTGCCAGCCAAAAGGTTTGCTTCTTTGAGCACTGGGAAAATAGTAGATCCAACAGCATGCTATTATTAATTACAGCAGGATAGCGAAAAACATACAAACAAAAAAAAAAGCGCAAACCTACATTAAATAATGTTACTTATATAAAGAAAGTAATACTGTGATTTTAAGCCAAATATATTATTAGTCAGAGGTCAGCTTGTAATCACTAGAGGCTGCCATTTCATTATTTTTCAGATATTAATTGTTCTAGTTATCCCTTAGGAAATGGGTTTAAGTTAAAGCTAGCTGAGACTTTGAACCCAATATTCTATTTTAAAAAAAAATTACAAAAAAATTTATATTAGGTTATGTTAATGGGGCAAATATAATAGGAGATATCTGTAACCATGCAAGGAAGAGATCTAGCTGGGAAACTAATACCACTAATAAAAGTGCAATCAGTTTTCACCTCTATTTTATAATGTTGCTTTCTAATACACAATTTATCCTTTTATTTTCCCTCAATTTTTCTTCCCGTTTTTCTCCTCCTTGGAAAAAAGCCCTGACAACCTTCTAGCAATACTTCATTAGAGTTGCTGTTAGAGTAAGTCTTACTCTTGGACACAGAAATGCCTTTCAGGGAGGAAGCTGAGTTGCTGAATGGTTAAAAAGTATAGGCACATAGGAAGGATATAGCAAATGTATGGAGTTTATTTCTACTCCCCTCTATTTGACTTCATTACTTGGATAGAGAGAGGCAAGGCTGATTCAGAGCCCGTTTATGAAGGCAAGCACACCATAGTAACCCATGTGTGCCTATTTGATACCAGTGTTCATATAGCCAGTGATAGTCATTAAGTCTTTGACTGGTAATGATGGATGCTATGAGTGCCATAGCAGTTGTATCCATCCAGGCAGAAGCAAATGGCCTCTTTTGCACTGAATTCCTATCAGTTTAGTCAGGGTCACTCTGCCTATTTTGGTCTTTTGATTTTTTTTGTTGTGTATTCAGTTGGCACAGCATTGACTCAGGATTGATGTGGAAAACAAATGTTTTTCCTAGACTCTGGAGATTCTGAAAATAAGAACATATGTTTTACAGGTATTTCTGAGTTCTAAATAAGAGCCATGTCAAGAGAAGAAGAATTTCAGACAAACTACACTTATCCTTTGGGCCACATTCTGGTCCCACTTAAATGAAGAGAAATACGTCAAATAAATGTTGTGAGATGCAAACCTGAGGAACCAAAGTCCCAACTCAGTAAATTGTTCAAGCATATGCTTATGCTTATCCCAGAAGAAGTTGCCTTCAGCATATGCTAGACTCCCATTTATATATCCACCACATGCACGAAGTTAAGTTTGTGCTTGAAGAGTTTTGATAACAAGGTGTCCTATTGATTTGAGACCTGACAGCAAAGAGTAGTAAAAGAGTTTCTTTGCCAGGATAACAAAATTCAATGAGTAGCTTACTATATAAGTAATCATATCACGTTAGTAAGAAATGTGGATGAGTCTACCTGAACACCAGGTTGATCAGAAAAAGAAAAAAACCTTAGTAGGAAGAAGATGATAACAAAGTTGTAGGATGTTGATAGGCTAGGAAACTAGCACAACTTTGGGCTATGTGGTGGCTGAAATGGCACTGCTTATTTGAGAAGTCTATGGGAGAGGGCAAATACATATCATCTGTGTTTGTCCCCGTCGTCACTTTTCCCTAGCTGGCATGAACTTGGACACACTTTGCCTTTGCAGACTGAAACAAAAGTTCTCTCTACAAATTCTAGACAGCATACTCTCATTTTCATCCCTTTAGTCATGCCTGTTTATCTGCAATCCCATGCAGCAGAACAACCACCTCCCCAGAAAATCTGCCACTCAGTAGCAGAGAAGGCCAAGTGGGTTTTCCTGATGAAAGCCATGATTTTCAAAACTGTTGAGTTTCCAGAGGCTTTTGAAAAATCTGTCCTTTCAGGAAGGCAGACATACTGCAAAGACCTTGCTGGACAGCCAAGACAGTAAAAGGATAGCAGAGAAAAAAGAGACTTCCCCAAATACTGCCCATCTTAGTGGCAGAATAGAGATTGCATCACAGGTCTTTTGTAAATTCCTCCAGTATAGATCACCTACGAGGCCAGCTCATTGAAGTGTCTGTAATAACTCACACAGATTAATCAGCATGGAAAGGGAACATATGTTGAAGTGGAGTAGATTACTTGATAGAGGGCTAGTACAGAATTAGGGAGGAATTCCCTATTTGGAAGCTGTACCTGCAAGATTCATTTTGTATAAGTCAGGGAAAAATGTCACACCTCTTCTGTTGGGGGGCCTCAAAGTCAACAGTCTGCAGTTCCAATTCTTCCTCCCTCCAGGGACATACAGAGTGTGTTATAGGGTAAGCATGGAATTAGGCTGGAGACTTCACCTGGACCTAAGAACAAGAAAATGCAATTGGGGATATGGCTGCCTAAGCCCTTAGGTCTTTGTGGAGAACCCAGCCTTACAGCACAATTCATGAAGCAGCAAGTTACAGGAATTCCCCTGGCTTGGCACTCACAGAACTGGGAGAAGGACACAGCCCCCACCTCTCAGCTTGTGTTTATACACTGCAAAGGTGTTTTACATCATTCAAGTCTACACCCAGAAGTTGGCAAGTCTACCTGGCCACAGGTGCTGCTGGCAGGCTCCAGCCATCTCCTGCTGGCCAAGGGGCTGGAGGCTGCAGCAGCACGGAGCAGAGCCAGCAAGTGCCTACGGGAAAGGCCAGCATCCCTGTCTGGGATGTTTGCTTCATTACCCAGACCTCTGAGCTAGACAGTCCCCACACCTTGGACCCATCACTCTGTAATCCTTGCCAGTTTTTTGTCTGAACGTCATGGCAAGAAGAAACATTCATTGAAGAGAGGGGAAATATTCCAGTAGTGGCAGAGTTGTTGAGAGTGTCCTGATTTATTTCCATGTCATTTAATTTGGGCCATGAGTTTTCCCCATGCATATGTTTATATGCAGGAACTATTCCAGGATAAAAGGCTTCTTTAAGGGATGTATAGCTGGAATATGTTGTGCACAACTTGGTACAGCCTGCCTTTACAGGGGATGTAAATCGTTAGACCTAAACAGAGATTCTCATGTAACAAAGAAAAGCCTATTTCCTACTCCTGGCCCAGTTGTTCTCTTCCTCACCTGAGGAACCCCAACACTCGCAGCTTTTTAGAGATCAATCACTGCCTTCATCAGGGAAACAGAAAAGCTCCTTCTTTCCAGTCTTCAAAAAAAACAATGCTGCATCTCCCTACTTCTCTCACACACGTTGAAAGTAGTTTCCTGAGCAACCAGGATAGCAAACTTTTGTCTTTTCAAAGGACACACTTCTCAGCCTGTTAAGTACTTCTTGGCCCTGCAGTGTGGCTACTTACCATCAGCTGGGACTTACTTCTAGTAAGAAACAAAAAAAGCACCTATGAAATGCTGCGGAGAAGGGCAGACAAAGAATATGGCCAATTACCATCATTTGAAATTCTTTAGTCTACTGTAAATACATCTTGTACATACATGGATGTTTTCATTATTTACTGTCTTTATGGATTATATGTTAAATGAGATGGTCTTAGTTTCTTGTGTAACACTGTAAATAACATAACATCCTTTATTATTTATGCGTAGCCATCTAACATGCAGAGAAAGTTATCCTCATATTATTTTAAGATATATGTCAAAAATATGTTGCATTTTTCTTTTTGCTTTGGAAAAATTGTAATATATCCTCTTTTTCCCCTCTTTTCCTTTTAAAAAAAAAGAATTATAATTTATTGTTCAGGAGAGAAAGGGGATGTAACTGAAAGGCAAACTGTTCAAAGAACATGCTATGGAAGCCACAAGCTACTGATAAACTAAAGAATTTATTACCCCAAATACAGCAATAAGTAATTGTTGATTTATTAAGGTTTTGTTACTCATTTTCAGTAAAAGAGGTGCTGGATTAAATTCTTATGTGTGGTCCTGGGCCAGCTGCACAGCAGACTGTGTCAGGTCACTAGCTACCATCTTTCTGTATCCAACGTTGTTGTAAAGGTCTTTTTCTGTTTTTGTGGGCCACTGTTCCATGAAGTTTGTGACTCATCCCTATAGAGGACTCTGGCAGACACTCGTGTTTCTATGTACAATATTTTTAGGTTTTGAAGTTTAGAATTATTAGCTCTACCCTAACCATTACTACTTAAGATGGAAGGGGTTTTGAGGGGTGGGCTGTAGGGGGCAGAAACAACACAGTCTTGGAACGGTGGCAGCCTGCTCTACAAAAATGCCACCTCAATGTTCAGCAACAGTCAATAAAGCAAATCAGACACTAGGAATTGTTAGATAACATTACCATGCCACTATATAAATTCATGATCTGTACAGGGGTTAAGTACAATGAGTGAGCCTGGGCTTGTCTCAGAATAGAAATACTAGTGTAATAAGGAGGGGTTAGGAGAGCAACTCAGGTGAACAATATCTGGAGCTGTGAAGTCCGAGGAGCACTGCGTAGACTGGATCT
>WEKX01024267.1:0-15964 GCA_013390025.1 Pitta sordida
CCTTGCTAATACTGTGGTACTGTGAAGTGGTCCTGCTACACAGTTAGTTTCAGATTAACCCTGCCCTTTGGTCCTCACGCTCTCTGAGCAAAGAATAGATCTGGTGTACAGAAGCTGGTCAGAGCAGGAAATACTCTTCATGGGGAGCAGGCAGCCATCACCATGCCAAATTAACTGAGAGCGTGCCAGGTAACATAGAAGTATTTGTTAGGCAGAATGTTTGTGAACCAATTCAAGACATGACATGTACAGTAAAGCAAATTTTGCTCAGAGTATTAGCCCCTTTTACCACCACATTGTCCTTTCCTCATCTCCAGTAGCAGCAGATGTAGCTGGGCTTGCAAATGAACGAAAAATCAGCCAAAAAGAACCTAGGTGTTTCGCGGTATAGATCTTTTTATTTAAATGTCTCTAACCATGCAGAAGTCAATCAGCCAAGCAGAAAATCCTTTCTTTCAGAAACCTCCCCTTAGCACTATACTGCTGCAGGAAAGCAGCTTTCACATAAAACCCACTTTGAGTCAGAGATGTTTTGAATCACATGCATGCAGAAAAGCTCTGATGAATTTTCAACAACACATTCAAACATTATCCTTCGCTTTCGCCCCCCAGAACTGTCTGTTCCACTTTTCTGATAGAGGTTGCCACTAGCACAGGAGAGACACATGGCAGGTCCAACCTGCTAATGCCTACCACAAATACACAGATGCTGGCTGGAGGCAGCAGCACACAATAAGTCTGCTTTAAAAGTTTGTGCTGCTAGGGTTCCAGGGGTTGTGCAAATATTTGCTTTGCTCCGCAGTATCATGGCACTCCCTAAGTTTCTGCTTCAAATAAGCCCAAAATGCTTAAATTGAGGTCAAGCGAAACTGACATTCTTCAGGTGGTTTTGCACTAAAACCACATCAAGATACATCATCACTATTTCAAAGAGCATTCGGAAAGGTATATTTAGAAAAGCTAA
This sequence comes from Pitta sordida, assembly GCA_013390025.1. NCBI lineage: Eukaryota > Metazoa > Chordata > Aves > Passeriformes > Pittidae > Pitta > Pitta sordida. The sequence goes on from WEKX01024267.1 coordinate 965, forward strand.
ACTTTTAAGCTTTTTAGCAGTGGCACTTCATCAAACTGTGGTACATATTAAGAGGTACTTTACACTGAATGGTGAATCCAGACCTCACACACGTTAAGATGAGCTAAAATACATGCTGTCCATAATCATTCAGCAGTTTTTCCAAAACAAAGTTTTTCATCTCACATCATTTACCTTAAGATGTGAAATCATTTTATGAGGTTCTGACTCACCTTCATAACTGTCAGTCCAAACACCTGACTGCAGTCTCGTCTTTCCTTCCTTCCTAGGGCACGACTGAGGCCAGAGCTGACACTCAGGCTTGTTATTAATGTTCTCAGACAGTATTACATGGAAAAAAGTGTTGCAGATGACAAGCCAAAATGAAGCATCAGGGCTGGAAATCATAATTAAAGGACACAACAAGATTAGAAGCACATTAGACTGGACATTAGGCGGAACTTTTTCACAGAGAGGGTGATCTCTCAGTGGAATGGGCTGCCCAAGGAGGTGGTGGAGTCACCGTCCCTAGAGGTGTTTAAGAAAAGGTTGGATGAAGTTCTTGGTGGCATGACCTAGATAATAGGGTAGTGTGTTATAGGTAGGATGGTGTGTTGGTAGTAGGATGGCAACAGGTGAGGTAACAGGTTTGGCTAGATTAGGTAATAGGTGATAGGTTGGACTTGATGATCTCTATGGTCTTTTCCAACCTTACTGATTCTGTGATTCTGTGATTCTGTGGGTCGCCAGCTTAGCCCTTGCTGGGCTGCTGTGCTCAAAGTTGCAAAATCCTCCCTTTACCTACAGTACGAACTCAACTGTCAGTAACTTGACTTAAAGCTGTCCACTCCCCATCACCTCAGGTGAGCTTAGAGACTGTTTGCTTTGCTTGCACTGGGGCAAACTTGTATTTAAATTACAATGCTTGTATTTTTGCTAAACTCTAATTTTTGCTAATGAACCTCAACCTCTCTTCTCAGCAGTGACTCTATAAGAATCACAGAATCACAGAATCACAGAATCAGTAAGGTTGGAAAAGACCATAGAGATCATCAAGTCCAACCTATCACCTGTTACCTAATTTAATCTAGTCAAACCTGTTACCTAACCTGACCTGTTGCCATCCTACTACCAACACATCATCCTACCTATAACACACTACCCTAATATCTAGGTCATGCCACCAATAACTTAATCCAACCTTTTCTTAAAGACCTGTAGGGATGGTGACTCCACCACCTCCTTGGGCAGCCCATTCCACTGAGAGATCACCCTCTCTGAGCACAGTTCCTTAAAGATTTAAAATCCTTTGGAAAACAGAATAATCATATACGTATATGAAAAGCATTGGTAGAGCGCTGAATAACAGAAGGATTGTCTCTCCCAGAACAAAATAGGTGACTGTGCATGTCTTGACTGAAGCTGCTTTACTGCAGAGTGCAATCAGACTTGTTGTGTAGTTGTCCATTTCCAAATATATAGATACAGAGTTTAACACTTCATGGCATAGTGGCTAAATGGCTTTAATATCTAAATTGCCTTTTAAAAAGTTGCATAAACGCTCAAGTCACTTCAATGTATCTGACCATGTAATTCTAGTTGCTGAATAATGCTTCAGAAGCATTAGGTGGCGTGTAAAATAATTTCATTTTTCTTTAGAGAGGGTTCTCTAAAGAAAGAAAACACATCTGTCAACAGTAAATAGAGACATATAGTGAGAGCAGAGGACACTTTAGGAAAACAGAAATACAGGTAAAAACAGGACAGTCTACCATAACTTTTTTAACCAAAAGAGCAAATGAAAAAGAAAGAAAATAAGCCAACCAAAAGCTCATCTTGAAAGATGTCCTAAAGTGCTAATACCTCAGGACACACATTGGTGATTCAGGCTCATGTTGACATTTAAATCAAGACAGGAATAAGGGCCACATCTCAGTTATGTCTTTATCCCTTTGGGTTCACTGACAACTGCAGCTATAGTTCAGCACTATTAGGTTGTGCTTTCAAAGGGGCAGTGCTGGTATAGAGGAGATGTACATGTTGGCTCCAACTAGGCAGTAAGCTCTATAGCCAAGAGACAAAGGTAGAGTTTGCTAGTGCACACTGCATTTTGAGGTAATTATAACATGCTTTTTTTGTTCCAGATGAATTACAGTCTCCCATTTGTATTTACTCAGTAGGTCCTGCAATCTGGTGTTGAAGAGAGGATCAGCAGATGATAGCAGTTGGATTCTTCCCCAGTCGCACACTACACACTGCTCCAAGTTATGCTCAGTCACATACTCTGGGACAGACTCATATTTTGGTGTAACTTTTGGCTTCTGACACTGTAGACTGTGGGGACTAGTTGATATTTTTAAACCATCTGCTGCAAGTATCAGTGAGGATTTCTTGTCCGGAATCACTTCCTTGTTTGTATTCCACACAAGGATTTACAATAAACTATAAGAAATAAAGGAAGAGATAAATAGGGGGGAAGAAGAGGAGGGAGGGTAGGAAAAAAAGAGTGAAAAATGATTGAGAAATGTGTCTGTTCTTTCCATTCAAGCCACTGTACAGAAACTATGCTTCTATTGTGGGACAAAGACCTTTGAGCACAGTGAGATACGTTTATGCTGCTCCTATCAAAGAGCCTTTCATCTCCACAAAGCAAATTATTAACACATTCCACTGAAGATGTGGGGGTGGAAGCCTGGCCTTGGAAAAAAAAGGCTGGCCAAAAATGAACAATTTTTTGATAAACACTTTTAATGATAGTGAATGGCACCTTGCCAAAACCCTCATGCCCAGTGAAGCACTGCAGGCTGATTGTTTGTCTGGAGAAGTCCCGTGGGCTGAGTCTTTTGTGCAGAGGAATTTCTCATTTGAAAGGCAGTGGTGTGGGAGGTGTGGGCCTTTCCAGGTTCATCGAGTTAAGTCCTGTGCTGCCAGTTGCCTTAAACATGCACCAGAGACTAATTTATGTTGGATGAATGAACACCAGCCTCTGTTCCGAGCGGTAAATCTTGTTCTTTCAGAAGAAGTTCAAAACAAGAGGAGTAATCCATACAAAATATGCAGAACTGCTCTGTTAATACTCTACTCCCCATGAATTCCCAGCATCCTGCACAGATATCTGGCTACCTAGCAAAATTTTTGCTTATTGTTATGCAATGAATGAGTAAATACTTCATGTTTTCTCCCTTGACCAATGGATTAATATTGGCTTGCTTAGAAAAGAAGCTTATTGTTAATAAATGAAGACCAAAGTCCGTTTAAAAATAAATCTGTTAAAAATCAGTTTCATTTTTCTCACTAGCTTTTTATGTCCTGTTTCATTTGGAAGTAATATCATTATTTGCATGGGTTTCATATTTCTTCATTGATATTATTGCCACAATGCAGGATGTTTGTGTACATATACAGTCGGCCATCTTGCACTTCACACCCCCATATTGCGGCTTCAGATCTTAGCGGCATGATGTTTTAGCGATGAAGGAGGCATGTTTTTGCAACTGTGCATGCATGGCCAGCAGCGGCGGCGACATGGCTGCCTGTGCTGATCTGCTGGCAGCGGCAGCTCCGCTTTGCCACCCTCCCCCGGGCTCCGCCACTTCCCCACTGCCCCGGCATGGCCACCACGGCAACTGATACACAGCAACACAGTGCCAAAACAGTGCCAGGGATCGTCTGAGGGTGTGGGGCAAATTCGCATATTATTGAGCTGCCATTCAACACGGAAGTAGGGCTTCGTGGACCCCAATTAAGATTGTGGGTCAGTGATATAGGAGACCCGACTGTATATACGTATATACACACATAGACATAAATGAATTGCAATGAGCTTGACAGGTTTGTATGATTCAAAGGACAGCTGCTGTTATTGGAAGACAATATGCTTCTTCTAGGGCAGCATTTAAGTAGAGCTCAACAGGCCCCCCTCTAAGGAGAGTACACACGTGTTTCTCCCCGTGCCTGAGTGCCTTTTTCACACTGAGGATTTAGCCCTTGGGTAATCATGGATCCCAGGGTGGAATGGGAATTTCCGTGGGCTTGGTCATCTCTGATATTTATGTCCTTGTGTTAGCTGATTCCCAGTTAAGATACTTAAGGAGACCCTTCTTCAAATGCTTTTCCAAAGATATAAATGTTCATATCCAACACTGGGAAGTAGCTTTAGAGCTTGAATGAACCCACTGCCAGTACCAGGGTACAACACACAGACCGATAGTGCCAGCTGAGAAGATAAAAATTTTCAGCTTCCTGCTGTAATAACAAGAATTTCATGTGTGAGAAAGGAATCAGAATTTGTTGGGAGAAAATGCTTCCAATTTGTGTAAGATGTAAATATTTAAAAAAATCAATCTTGTTCTGATCACTGACAAAACCCAGAGTTAAAAAGTACTCTCTGAAAAGAGAGAAAATACTGGTTTATAGCACAAATATAGCACATAGGTTACAGGAGCTCCACAGTCTTAACCTAAAGGCAGCTGATCTGAGACCTGAGGGTTTAACAAACCCTAGGAAGTCTCAAAGGCTCATGAGCTGGGAAGACAGAACTCCTAGGTCCTTGGTCACCCTTTGCCCTACGTGGACAGGTGAGGAGAAAACAAGAAAAACACCCACAAAACTCCCACCATATTGGAAAAGATTTTATACAATTTGGCAATTTCAAATAAAATTGCAAATAAAAAAAGTAGTTGTCTAATGTTTTCCAGCAATCTTGATTTGAGTGAGAACTGAGTGTGGTGCATCCTAGCAATACAAAGTTTATAATTCAATGGTTGGTAAACTAGGATCATATTTCATACACAGAGGTATCCTGGTCCCTAGACAAAAATTGTTCCAATCAATGAGTTTCTCTGTGTATATGCATGCACATAGATCTATAACATATGTACAGACTCTGTAAGTTACTATGATATTAATATATTCAAGGCTTCATTATTTTTGGAACCCCACATGGGTAGGTTGGGTCACAGGTGAATATACCTTACTGACAACCTGGCAAGAGTAGCTGAGTTTTAGCAGTAACAACTGTAATGCCTACTATTGTTGTTCAACTCATATAGAAATAAAATTCTTCCTTTTTTTTATAATACTGTCTTCATACTTCCCTGTCTTTATAATTCATTCAAATGATGAATTTTCAAAATGTTTTCATGGTAAATCTTTAAACTCCCAGAGTGAATGTTGTTTATAACATGTCTGTCCTCACAGAACTTAGTAGTTAAAGCCTGGGTATCTTGCAGCCAAAAGCAAAGCTCCTGATTGTTTGAGGCAATACTAGGATTTCACCCAGCCGTCTTCACTGACAAGCACAGTTCTCCATTCACTCCTGGCCTCTTTTTAGTTTTTCTCCTCCAGAAATCCAGTTATTTGGCTTTATTTTTGTCTCAGTCAGCTCTTCTATGTTCTGTTGGAGGACAGCTGAGTCCAAGAGATCAAGATTCCCAGACTCAATCGATCCTTACTTAGAGGGGCTTGTTTTGTTTTGTTGTTTGCTTGCTTTTCCACTGAAAGCTGTTTCCCTACCCTACTACCCTGTGTGAGAAAGTCTGAGTAGAAATACAGTTATACCCCCTCCTTCGCGAGGAAAGGGACAGGCCAAGGCCGTCGCGAAACACAAAACTTGCAAAGAAGTGCAGGTCGTTAATATGCATGCAGGCCACCCCCATTGCTCCACCCCCCGGCACTCCGAAGCACTGCGGACAATTCTCTGCTCCTTCCCGTAGTCTGTCTCAGCACAGGGAGCAAAGGGAGCCGTTTCTGAATGGCTGCTGTGACCGTGTGTGCTCGCAGCCCAAACCCCACGCCGCTCCCGCCCCCAGACCCCGACCTGGCCCNNNTACGGTCCCAGACAGAAGCCTCCTCCTGGCACAGTGACAGCTGCGCCCTCCCAGCACACAGCTTGCCTCACTTTCGTGGGACAGTTTCTTGGGTCAGGGACGGCGCACGGTACCACCATTGCAAGTGCCCTCCCCGCAGGATGGGGTGAGTCCCGCCTCACAGGCACCGTGGCACTGCCCCTCAGCAGAGCAGATTGACTGCGCATGTGTCAGGCAGCTAAGCTCACGGACCGCTGAATCATAATTGCGAAAAATTTGCTTCGTGAATGGGCGGGGTCGTAATGGAGAGGTTGCGATGCAGCGGGGATTCACTGCAGTTCTGAAAAGACTGTCTCTGCACTATCTGTGATCAGAGACATCCTTTCATCAAGCTAATGGAAAGCTATTGTTTTGTGACAAACGATTTTGGGATTCACACTATTGAACCCGTCAGAATGTTGCTTTCTTTACCCTGGGTGCAGTGCAAACTGGCACATGGCAACAGTCTCTACTTCAGAAATCTCGCCCACCTAGTACACCAGTTTAGGCATTAGGCAGTAATATTAGCTTGTTAAGTATCTTACACACAATATCTTAAGAAGCTTTAAGTCTTAAGACAAGTAAGACTCAGTTCTTTCCCAGATGCATTAGTCTGTGCAATCCAACTGCATTGCAGCCAGTATGTTATTAAGGCAATAAACACAGCTAAAGAGTGGTTAAACTGTGAGTTGCTTAGTAACCACAATGTATGTGGATGTGTGCTTAGGAGTAAAGTTACAATCCATCCTCCTGATCCTAAATAAAATTGAAATAAATTTAAGATCTTGAAGAAGCTCATCTTCTAACTTTAATCCGTGTCTCTTACATGTTAAAATCAATGAGGGTCCAATGAGTTTGGGCGATCACATGACTCTTTGGAGTTTGCTCTCTGTTTAGAGGAGCTGCCCTTCAATGTGCATTTTACAAAAACGCTCTGGGGAATGCAGTTCAGTTCATTGCTTTGATGTCCTGTCTCAACTCCACTTACTCAGCCTGCAGTGGACTTGAATGTAATGCCAAATACCAGATCTCTACTCTTTTTGGACTCTTGATTTCTTTCTGGCCACTACTACACTGTCACTTGCAAATATGAAGGTATGCATGAATCATCTCTCTTCAGCAGTATAGTTTAAAAATATAAAGAAAATGCCTTTTTTTTGATATCTTAAAACCAAAATACATAATCACACGTGTCTTGCTTCCTGTATGTTGAGCAACAGTTCAGTGCTCTGATGAGTCAAAGGTACCTAACACATTAGTGTCATGCATGTCATGACTATACTTTTGGGGTCTTGAACAGAAGTTTTCCAGACCTTCTCAAGAGTTTTGGTGTTCTATGTTATTTATCTTATTTCAGGGTACATTTGCCATTTCTGAAGCACTAGATTAAGATTTCCTAAAATCTTATATTCCTGATTATAAATGTCAGCATTTTGCCTTTGTCCATGTTCATAAGGCACCATTTGTACTCTGACTTTTGTTTCTAGCTCTCTCCTCTTCTGCACATTTTCCCTCTCTAGCCCTCAGGAATGGGATATGAGGGCTAAAGTCCTATGTAGTTTGTGATGCTTAACCTAGTCAGACTTGGTTTTTAAGAATATACAGTAATCCCTCACTACTTTGTGCTTCAGCATTTGCTGCTCCAGTACATTGCAGATTTTTTTCTGCAGTTTCCCCATTTATTCTCCACTTCGTGTTTTTTTTTCAGGTAACGTGACCAGCATGAGAACTGAGACCGGTCATATATTTGTGCATGCATACTATGTCCCTCTCCCCTGGCGGGGTGGGGGACCTGACCGCAGTGGCGGGGGCGATGGGAGCTGCCGTGCCGTAGCACAGGATGGCATCCACTGTGCTGTAGCATGAGATGGCAGGTCATGCATGCCAGCACAGGGCACGGGGAGAGGCAGGGAATGCCTCCCAGTGCTCACCAAGTCTGAGGGTGTGGGGCAGTGGGTGTGCCCCATTTATATATGTATAAATCCCTCATTCACAGATTTTGCTTCTCGTGGTAGGTTCTTGGAACCAACCACCTGTGACAGGTGAGGTATTACTGTATTTCTTCTCCTTCGACAACAAAATTTATTTCATACTGTGACAGACTCTGGTACGGTCCAGGCAGATATAAATTCCAGGCTTCCCCTATAATTGTAACAGGAACAGAACTAAGGGAAGTAAATCTAGCTTTTGTTTGTATCACAATGAAAGAGGGAAGCCCAGTGGTTGGAAACATTGCTTATTAATCACCTGCACAGACTGAAGTCCAGAAGTAACAACTATGTGGCTAGCTCTTGCAGTAGGTAATCTGAGAGATGATGATGAAGGATGCAATCTCATTAATGAGTAATGTCTATGCAAATTTATTTTAAGTACTCTCCTCGTTACAGGGGCCCAAGGGAAAAGAGATTTCACGAAAAGGCAGTGAAATGCATCAGCTCTTTGTGACGTTCTCCCAGTTTGTGGCTTATTTGGAAGCTTAGTCTTCAAGTTCTTTTATTCTTTTCTATTACAGATTTGTCACTGCGACCAGCAGCTGACTGGGAGGCAGGAAGCCACTAATAGGGAAACACCTTTCCCTGAATTAGTTGATTTTTAATCAAGGGGATATTTTCTAGGATAGGAAACTGTCAAAAGAAGTGAGTATGTTAGGAAGATAGGAGGAAACAGAGAAAGACAGAGTCCTAGGTGGTCTGCCAACAGCACTGCAGCTGCTTCAGCACTTGCACAGTAAAGATTTTAGAATGGTGGTAAAGCCAAAACATTAATCAACCAAACAAGTGGGAAAAAACTCTACTAGACGTGAGCAATGCTCTTGGTGACATTGATGAAAAGCATTTGAGATATAAGGAAGATGGTTAGATCTTCACAAGAGGAGCAGAAACTGGCAAATGTGGGGGAGAGATTCTTTTCTCAATGGGAGTGGGAGAGAGCAGCAGAAAATCCTCTCTACTCATCAGGTTGCCCTTGTTCAAAAAAGCACTTACACTCACACAAAAGCTATGTGTATATTTATAAACACATATATTACACTACTATCAACCTTGATCTTTTTGATGTCTTTATATTGGCTCTTTGTTACACCCAGCTCTTTGAAAGCAGTCAGGTACAATGCAAATGCATATTTGAACTCATGCTGACTTTATGCCTTCACTGAATACAAAGCCTACATGGAGTACTCTGGCCTGCCACTTGCTAAGCTGTATGATTTAAACATGTCGAAACAATTGATTTGGGGAAAAAGGAGAGAATTACACAGAATTACTATTTCAGTTGGAAAAGACCATAAAGGTCATCCAGTCCAACCACAGTCTAACCTCACCCAACTAACACACCTATCCTAAGGCCTAAAATATAACCTAACACCTGATACCCAGCCTCCGTAACCTGATATCAACATACCACAACCCCTGTCCCGATACCAAGTCCGACTACTAAGTGCATCATCCAACCTCTTCTTAAACGGCTCCAGAGATGATGCCTCCACCACCTCCCTAGGGAGCCCATTCCAATGAGAGAAGTTTGGATATGAGAGAAAACTAGCTATCCCAGCACCTTGCCCTTCAGGAGAGTCAAAACATCAAAAAGTTTTTTAGCATAAGGCATGTGCCTTCTAGCTGAGCCCAAAGAGACCGTTCCTGGACTGAAGGTACCAAAGGTGATGTAGGAAGAACAATTACAGCAGCCAGCAGAGAATAACAAGACATGTAGGATAAACCTTGGCTGTTGCATTTTCCCTGAATTAGTCTTTTGGTATAAGTCATTAATACTGGTCTGTGAGCTCGGATTTCAAAACTTCTGTTTGAATAGTGAGAAATTTAACAGGTGATAGGTTGGACTTGATGATCTCTATGGTCTTTTCCAACCTTACTTATTCTGTGATTTTGTGAAATTATGCAGATCACATATTTTGCTATTTAAGGACCTGTTTGGAACAACTAAATTGTTTTTAGATACACAAAATGTGAAGGAAAAGCTCCTAGGGTATTTTTTTCTGTACTGAAACTGCTTTAGAAATAAGAAAGTAAAGAAGTAACAGAAATCAAACATCTGAAAAAATAGCAAATGTAAAAGAATTTATTTATATACATGCTTTTTTAAAAATATATTTTGATTTACAAGTTAATCCTTGCTGGGTTAATTTTAGATCAATCGTGTCACAAGACTTCACAGGATATGAATTACATTGTATTATTTTTAGTCCAGGGTAAACCAGCAAGTTAATAAATCACTCTGGGCTTCCCACTCTGGCATGCAGCACCTCTAGCTTCAGAGTGGACTGGAGAGAGGAACAGATGCAAACTGTTCATCACGAATTTCTCCAGCCATCGTCTCCCTCCCTGACCTTTGATAGTGCAGCAGCAAAGGAGTCCACAAGGCATGTGGTAGGGAACTGTTCCTGACTATATGCAGCAGCCATGGCTTGCAGAAGGCCTTGTGTCACTGTTTGCTTTAGAGACAGCCAGAAAGCATCCAGGGTGCTGAGTCATTACAGGCACAAATACCCAGGAGTGCTTACAATGGTGTCGCTGATGTCGTCTCACCTTGTGCCTCCTAATCATACCCTGAAAGCTCTTTGAGCTGCTCTGTGCTGACAGTGATCATTTCTGGGCATTACTGAATAAATGCTCCTCTCTGGTTTGGCCCTGTTACTGTTTGATAACACAGGCTACTGGTTCACTGGCATTTATCCATCATGTTGTGCCTAGAAACTGGGTCAGAGAAGACTAGCTTTTTGACATACACTTTATAATCATCACTTTTCATTGTGAGCTGCAAGGTCACACAATTCAGTGGCCTGAGGAGAGACATGGATGCACTGAACCACCACCAGAGCAGCTGAAAAAGAGCTCCTATTCATTGCAGATTACATGTTTTGACCTAACTGACAGAAAAGCATACCTGTCAGCTCCATGGCAGGCTGATCAGGTTAATTAAGTCCTTGCCTATGAGTACAATAATTAGAACTGTCAGTTGGTTAAACGATGATAGAAGAAAGGCAAGATTAAAGGAGAAGCACTAGAATTTGGAAGTACTAACAACCTAGCAGGGAATCCATTGCAGGAAGTGATTTAACACTTCCCTTTAGGCAAACTCATTTATGAATAATGATGAAGGGAGGAGCAAATTGTGTCCAGGGGGGTTTATGTCATTTTGCACTTAAAATAATGAGAATCAAGATAGTCAATAAGTTTATAAAGCAGATTTATAGGCTGCAATCTTACCTGTAGCCTTGGGGTAATCTTAGAAAACTTCACTCTTTACACCGGAAAGCACTGCAGAACAAGTATGTATTTTCTCATCCTCTCAACAAAGATATGAGAAGACATCTTGTGCATTCTTGCAGTTTTGGATTTGTCAGTACATGCCATACACACCAGAGTGATAAGCCATCTCTTACAGCTCTATCCACTGGTGACTCTTGATTTAGACACATTCAGGTTAAGAGGCTACCAAAGCATCTCCTAGACAAAGTCAGGGGGAGAAAAAAAAAGAAAGAGAGGAAAAAGAATGCAGTGAAAATGATCAAGAGCTGCAAGACAATATTGGGACCTGAGACTAAGAGAAGGTTTGGAGCTATAGGTAGCTCAAATTATGCAAGGAAAAATGCAGAGCAACAGATAGAGTTCAAAATCTCAAAAAACCCAATACACACACCAACAAAGGCTGTTTTAATGACAGACAGAGAGTAGAAATTAAAAAGTAGAGGGAAAAGTAATGAAGACTGGTCACTTTTCAGAGAAGGGAGAATGACTAACAGCAGAACTGAGGAAGAACAGAATGCCCAGAGACCTGGAGACCTGTCCATGGAAGGGTCATTGAAAGCATCAGCCATGAAAGGACTAAGGGACTGTGTCTTGAAGTACAAGAAAGTCTCCAATGTTAAAATCAGATTTAAAGAATGCTATTGCGTGTCTTTTTGTTTTTAAAGAACACATCTGCACCCGATTTTTTAGCATGCACACATACAACATAAAAAAGTCTTTTAAGCCAAGCAATACAGTATATCCCCACTGCATTGCGACCCCTCCATTACGACCCCGCAGATTTGCGAGGAAAATTTCTCGCAATTTTCCTTCAGCCACTTGCGAGTTTCTCCAACTGACGCAGGCACAGTGCCTCTGCTCTGCCGAGGGGCGGTGCTGGCGGTCCCTGTGGGGAAGGACGGCCTGCCCTCATGGGGAGGGCCAGGAGTCACACTGTCCCCTGTTACTCTAAGCACAGACGGAGACTGATCCCTCCCGGGCGTGTGTTATTGTTTCCATGGCTACAGGCGGGGAAGGGAAGTGTCCCAGGAAAGTGGGGCTGGCCGCGGCGGCCAGCAGGACATGCTCACTCCGCTGCCGCAGCTGAACCCCACCCACACCACGCAGGGCCAGGACACGGCGCAGGGCCAAGGCACAGTGGGCACGAGCACTGGGGCCGAGGAGGGGGGAGCAGCGGCGCGGGGTTTGGGCTGCAAGCACGCATGGTGGCAGCAGCCCAGCAGAATCACAGAATCACAGAAAATTCAGAGTTGGAAGGGACCCACAAGGATCATCGAGTCCAACTCCTAAGTGAATGCCCATACAAGGATGGAACCCATAACCCTGGTGCCATGAGCACCACGTTTTATCCACCTGAGCTAATCTCAGGGTCACGTCATCACAATTTTTTTTAAATAACCTAATTCCCCATCCCATTATCTAGACCATGTCAACGAGCTCCTTATCTAGTCTTTTCTCACACACCTCCAAGGATGGCCTCTCCACCATCTCCCTGGGCAGACCGTTCCACTGTGAGATCACTCTCTCTGTGAAAAAGCTCTTCCTAACATCCAGTCTAAACCTCCCCTGGCACAGTTTAAGGCCATGTCCTCTTGTTCTGGTACTGGCAGCCTGAGAGACTTACATCTACGCAAATACAACCTCCCTTCAGATAGCTGTAAACAGCAGTGAGGTCACCTCTGAGCCTCTCTCTCTACAATTTCCTCACAAGGGGAAGAGGAGATACAGGTACAGATCTCTTTGATCTTGTGACCAGTGACAGGATCCAAGGGAATGGCATGAAGCTTAGTAAGGTGAGATTTAGTCTGGATATTAGAAAAAGGTTTTTCATCCAGAAGGTGTTTGGGCACTGGAACAGATTCCCCAGGGCAGTGGTCACAGCACCAAGTCTGACAGTGTTTGGACAAGAAGTGTTTGGACAATGCTCTCAGGCACATGGTGGGATTGTTGGGGTGTCCTGTGTGGGACTAGAACTTGGGACTCAATGATCCTGATGGGCCACTTCCAATTCATCAGATCCCATGACTGTAAGATTTTATGACAGCAGCAGCAGCAGAAGCTACAGCATTGCCAAAGAGAAGCAGAGGGATTCTTGGGGGTTCTCCTCAGACAGAGAGGGCTCAGAAACGCTTTGCTTTGCTCCCCTGTGCTGAGAGAGCCTGTGGGAAGGAGTGGAAAAGTGTCCGCACTGCTCTGGAGTCGCGGGGGATGGTGCAATGGGCGTGGCCTGCATGCATATTAATGACCTGTGTGTTTTTGCGAATTTGATGTTCTACGAGAGGCCTGGTATGACTTCCTCCTCGCAAATGCAGGGGTATAACTGTAATTAGAAAAACCTTCCTGAAAACATTAATGATCTGTCTCTATGGAACTGAACAGTTTCTTGTCCTACTTGGTCAATCTGTCAAAAAGTCTGTGTACAGATTGGCTTAAACATGGTTTGCGAAAGGAGTGGTAACACAGAGATGTGAGGTTCTCAGCCATTTCCTCATAATTCATCAAATATATTCACTGTAAAGCACAGCACATTTCATAAGCATGGCAGTGATAACAACCTCATTTTTTACTGACACTACATAAGTTTTCTGTGAGTTTAACATCAGATGCTAGAATAAGCTTGTGTGTTACATCTATCTTAAGAAGTGCAAGAGCCGGTCCCTTTCCCACTAGTGGGAACAGTTGATCTGTATCAGCAGTTTTAGCTGTTTGATAAATTTGGTAATTAATAGCAGCGATTCCTCGAGGTAAGGTTTGCCAGTGTTGTTTTGGGTTAAGCAGAAGCATCTCCAGGTGGCACTGTAAGTCATGCTGCCTGCCCACTCCTTGCCATTAAATAACAGCTGTTGGAAACTTCACTGAAGCTTTTTTTTTCTGCCTGAGAGAGATAAACAGTATTTAAATGGCATGATGTGGTTGCCATTTAGACAGCCATGTCTGCCATTTAAACAGTATTTAAATGGCAGACGTGGCTCTGCTCTCTATGTGAAACAAGTCCTTTAGCTGTGAATGTAAAGATGAAATTCAGTGGCTTCTGAAAGCAACGACGTATAGTTATCCAAGGCCTTTCCAGTGCTTATCCCTGGACTGCATGGAGGCATGTTATCTTCTCTGCTCCTGTTGATGAACACAGACTCAGCTGTGGAGCCTCTGCTTTATCATTTAAATAATTCAGAACTTACCAGAGACTAAAGCTCTAAAGCATAGTAATGCCCTGAAATTAGGTTAGAAAGAGAATGTTGCTGTTCACCTTCCTTTCAATGCTATTTAGCTTGAGGGAGCCAGGAGTGTCCATGCAACTGAACTAGGAATAGGAGACACTACAATCTTAATTTGAAACTTTTTTCCTACAGATGTGTTGAATGTTGTCACATACCAAATGCTAAAATTAGACCAGCGGTTGCCAAAGTTATTTCTTCAACATCCAATAGATTGCCATAAGATCACGAGTCTTCACTTTTTAACAGGCAGAGTGCATGTATGTGGTCTCATGCTACTGCAAGTGTGCAGGGAGCTGAGATATCTGCATTTCACAATGGAACAGGGAGAAGAACGCCTACATTTACTGTAGGAGTACTGTAGGGGAAACAGCTTCATTGTAGCTGTTACTGAACATGGTGCTCTGACTCAGTTTAAGCACTCAATTTTTCTGGACAACTCAGCAAGAGGAAAAAGGATTTCAGCTGTAAATACAGTTTTGCCCCGTCCATTGCAAGGAATGGGACATGCCAAAGGCGTCGCGAAACGCTAAACTTGCAAAGTGCAGGTCGTTAATATGCATGCAGGCCACCCCCATTGCTCCACCCCCCAGAACTCTGGAGCGGTGTGGACAATTTTCTGCTTCTCTCCTCAGGCTCTGTGAGCCGGGGGGAGCAAAGGGAACTGTTGCTGACCAGCTGCTGTGACCATGTGTG
>WEKX01024267.1:17191-83587 GCA_013390025.1 Pitta sordida
GCAGGGTGGGGTGAGTCCCGCCCCACAGGCATCGCGGCACCACCCCTCTGCAGAGCAGAGTCAACTGCACGTCTGGAGCGGCTCGACTCGCAAACGTCCGAATCATAATTGCGAAAAATTTGCTTTGCAAATGGACGGGGTCGTAATGGAGAAGGCGCAATGCAGTGGGGATTCACTGTATAAGAAATCTTGACTGAACTGGGCTACATCTTTTAATTTTACGTTTGCTGAAAACTTGTAAAAACTCTTAATTTTTTTGCCCTATGTTGTGTTCTTAATCCCTGTTTTGAGCTATCTGCATAAAAAGGGCACAGATTTCTTGAACAGGTGGGCCTGGAGAGTTGATGTGAGCAGAGCAGCAGATGTAGTCTGGATCTGTTTGACATGGGTACCCGAGGTACCCATCCAGCTCCAATGCTGCATAGTGCAAAACTGACAAACACTTGCATATCTGATGGATTTTCTAGAATTTGGGTGTGAATATTGTATGATTTTAGATAGACTTCTGAGTAGGAGTGCTGCTTTTGGACTTATCAGAAGTAAAAGACCTGTTGTTAGAGCATCCAGCCAATTCAAAAGTATTTCGGTGCAGAGTTCACAGGAGGGATTTGTCTTGCAAATGGTAATTTCAGGGAGAACCTTGTGGTATTCTGGATGTATTGGATACCCAAACAGGAGACAGGATAGAGTAATTTGATGCCTTCTTGTTCTGAATTTACAAGGTGATTGCTGAAGCCAACAAGATATAATGACCAGTGCAAGAGAAAAACAATGAAGAGTAAATCTTACGCTGAGGACGAAAAGCGTAATAGAAGTTTTAGGGAGTTTTGAGCTTTACTTCATAATCTAATGAAGATGTCTGCATTTACCGAGTATAACAAGATGCAGATGACTTGAATAAAAGAGTGAGGGTTAACTGGAGACTGACTTGTAAAAAACAAGTAACAAGAAGAACCAGAGAAAGCAAGAAGTAAAATTTCAGATAATAAAGACTGTCTTTAGCTGCAAGATGGGTATCAAGATCAAGGACTTTAACCCTTCCTAAATTAGAGACTTTGGATGTGTGGTTGTATTTGAGGCACAATTCTATTTATAAATAACAAAAAGGTCTTCATGCAACCTGCCAATTTATGCAGATGGAGAAAGAGAGCTTTGGAGGCTTAATAAATGCTTTTTCTGTTTTACAGTGCCACATCTGTTTTAGATAATGCAGGAATGCTGTTTAATAAGATCTTTCATATATTCTTCCAGTTTAATATATCTCCATAATTACTTCAGCTACTCATATTAGAGAAATTAAACTAGAGAAATGGCACAATGACAAGAGTAGAATTTGAGCAAAAACATAAACCACTGAAGCAGATTCAATGTGTAGAAATGCCCTGGTCAACAAACTAATACATTTTTCCTTTCTTACCCCTTGACAAAGGCTACATTTTATTAACCAAGCCCCTTCTAACACTTATGTTAATAGAGTTACATGATGTTGGGGAGAAACTAATCAGAGAAATGTCTGGAAATAGATGAGAGCTCATTTTTTATTTAAAAGCAAAGGGAAGTTTGAAATATGACCATTTAAAAATAGACTCAGTCTCTGACTTGCCATTGTGAGTAACTCAAAACTCAGTTTTTTACTAAAATCTGACAACTCAGCCAGAATTCTGACAAGACTGCAAAACAAAAGGTGTCCTTTCTTGTATGGCATCACAGTCATTCTTAAGAGCAGTTAAGATTGTGTCTGATTCTATTATCTGGAAAAAACCCAGAAGAGTAAAATAAATAGAATGAACCTCAATTGATATAAACCCATGTAGCCTCTTCTACCACAGTTTCTGTGCCCATTTAAAATTTTCCTGCATCCTGAATCCAGTAAAGCTAAATTTTTACTTTCAGGACTACTCTAAGTGTTGGATTTTAAAGGTCATTATCAACGATATTTGATTTTATCTGTACTGGCTGCATGGAATCCCTGCCTCCCCTGACCAAGTGCTGAACAGAAAAAAAGGTGGAGGCAGAGATTACCTATGAGCAACAGAAGTAGGGGTGGAAGTGGATCTCTGTCTTACCATCCCAGACATTGCTGCAGATTAGTGTCAAAACCATTGTGCTAATTCCTTAATAGTACTCTACTAGCATGCTACAATGCCAGTTCTCTGCTTTACATGGCTTGACAGAGGCCTTTTGTTAGGACTGATTGCTGCAAGAAGTTGCTAGGGTCCACGGAGATCCACACAGTCAGCTGTCAGACCCTGCGGGGTTTTCCTGTAAAGGAAAACCAGTTGTATGTGGCTCTTCCGTGGGGACCCTGGAGACCAGCACTGGCAGCTGTCTGGTGGAGCATATTCCCTCAGCCATGGGTTGTCACCAAGAGCAGCCATAGCAGCAGCAGCTTCTCCCAGATGACTGGGCCGTGGGGTGGCTGTGGGTGGGGGTGAAGGGAGCCCTGCCCGAGTGCCAGGATCTGAGAGGAAGGGTTGCCATTCACATGGCCCGGCTTGGCCTCAGCCTCACCAGCAACATTTGGCATACGGTGACAATGTAGCTTTCAGCCAGCATGTTTGGAATGACAGCTTGCTTCAGAGAGAGTCACTTTGGCTAGGGCAACTCGGGAGTCCTGTCTGATGAAATTCCCTCCTCCTCACAGTCATTTGCAAGCATCATGGTCCTGATGCTGCGCTGGTGATGCCTTAGTTCACCTGAGTGTTTCTCATGTGTCACCCATGCAGTAAAAGCAAAGCAGGACACATGTTGAGCTTCTGTGTGCTCACACGTGTCTGAAACATAGTTGCATGCTAATGACCATGAAGTCTGTAAATTCAGGGATATTAAAGTAAAACCTAAAAAAATCTAAACTGAACATGGACAGTGTGGAAGAGGTGAGACGAATGCAATGATGGCTGTTGCAATGAGAGCCCGAAAGAGAATTTATTGTGAGACCTCACAGCCTTTTGAAGACATTGCCAGCCCTGCTCTGACAATTCTCCCTATTCTCTCCCTCCTTGTCCATTTTCCATCTGAAGCATTGAGCTCCTTTTACACACAGGGCAGGTGCTGCAAGCATGGCCTTGGGTCTGCTGTCAGTATGTCCTTGGAGCAGTGGCTGCTAAGGATGCCTTCCCAGTCACTGAACAGATGAACTACTTATTATCTAAGTGAATCACTCTTCCTATCTGTAAGTGCCTAGCTGTGCTGAATTGGCCATAATGCTGACAAGCAGGTGCTTCAGTTCTAGCTGCCCATGGCAGAAGAGTTCCTGCATATGGTTTCAACTCCTATGGGAAAATAATTGCTATTGTGACATCACCCACACATGCATACACAGGCATATCAAAAGCAGCATGATATCACATTCATTTTCTGCAAACTGTTACAGTGGATCTTCATATGACAGACTGCAATACATTCGGGTTTTTTTCTCATTAAAAAGTCAAGAAAATAAAACACGCTTTTACTGATTAAGAAAGAAACCAGATGTTTGTAATAATTATTGAAGCACAAGCAAACTCAAAGCCAAATAAAGCAAGTGTGCCTGGATACAGTGTTTTCAAGATCTGCTTTCTCTCCCTTCAGGCTCTCAGCATGGAAAAATAGAAGTCTTGCTGAGTGGTAACAAAAAAGTTGATGATTAATTCTATAACTTTTTCTCTGGGGTGTTTGATTGCTGGGAATCATGTCACACAGAGCTCTTAACTGACTATAAAACCTTATCCATATGCAGTAAAGTATTATGAAGATTTCTCCCTATATTCAACCACTCTTATGATCTAAACATCGTCAAGGGTTCAATTGTGCTTCCTTATTTAGAATTTAAGCACCATATTACTGGTTACATTTTAAGCATGAAAGGCAGAGACTTGTGAAGGACATAGTGCGCTTACTCATGACAACATTGAATGGGTTAGGACCTTGCAAAGACTTTTTTTTATTAAATTTTTGAGAAGTGCAAGTGTTTAGTGAAAAATACGCCTATTTGTATATGCAAACATGGTAACTGGGCTTCCAGAAGTAGAGACTTTCTAGAATACTAGTTTTGTATAGGTCCTATTGAACAATTAGGTCTTCTGTCTAGCAGTCAGCACAAGCATGAATTCCTTAGGATGCTGGTTTGTGCCTTTTACACAATGAAAACATTTTCATCTTTCCAAGTCTAGGAGCCTTTCCAGAAAGAAAATTCAGCTAGACTATCAGTTTTGAAGTATACAATCAATCAGCCCTTTACAATGTTTTAGTACATGTCTTCCTTGACATACTACTCGACCATGCACACTGCATATACATTGCAAAACATTACAAGAAAGTGCTTATTACAATATAGAAATAATTTTTTCTTGTGAGATTGGTTTTGGTCTTGTTCTGTTTTGTTGACTTTGCTTAGGTCCCTAAAAGATAACTTAGAAATACAAGTATCTTACAGAAGCTTTGTAGGATGTAGATTTTGGAAAGCAGCATGATTACTTAATCCAATGTGTACTGTTGAGTATTAACTTCTTCATAATGAAGTTTTTCAAATCAAAGTCTACTGCAACAATAGCATACTTGAATTTAGTGACTTGATCTCTATGTATAAGCAATTCTCATTACACTACACTTTTCTTAAATATGAACTCTATGTATCTCATGTATATTTTTGACTATTCACGCTGTCTACCACCAAAAAAAAAAAAAAAAAAGAAAGGGATTTTTTTACACTAAAAGAGGTCAGGACAAACTGTGCTTTCCTTTGTTTATCAAAACTGAAATCTTACCACAAATTATTTTTCATTTATCTCAAATCCACAAAATATTGCAACAGAAGTAAAAGCCAAGCTGGTATCTTTCAAGGATCTCCATTCTTAAATAAAGTACAAAGAGATTGTTGTTTCACAACTCCATACCCCTTCTCGACTTGCAGAAAGGAACTGCAGGCACATCCATCACAGGCTGGAATGAAGCTTGACCACTACTCTGGAGTGCCAGTTTTGAGGCATTAAGTCCCAGTTTTGAGGCATTACTTCCTCCCTCTGTGCACCTTTATACAGTGCTAAAAGCAGCAGAAATGTCAGTATAGGTATGAGTACTCAGCATTTATTCCAACTGAACCTGAAAGTCTGAAGCTGGGCACTGAAGACCAGATGATCTGATGTAGATGTTAAGCTAAAACAGTTTTACTCTGTGATGGAGACAATGTGTTTTCAAGAATGATCCCAGAGTTGAGCCCAATTTTTCAGGTATCCTGTGGGGAAACTGTATGGGATCAGTAACTGAGGCCTCCATCCTGTGTTGAGGCGGGATTTTTGAAGAATAGGAGTTAAGGTCTTATAGGCTATTTGGTTATTTTAGTTTTTGAGTATTTAACCTGTTCTTTTAATGTAACTCTGTGTGTAAAACTTCCGTGAAAATGAACCGGAAAGAATCCTCAACATGTAGAAATACCATCACCCAGCACAGCATTACTTCACATACTGCCAAGGTAGATATCATAGGTCCTGTGGCTCTGGCATCTGCCACATAAGCTGCTGCAGTACTGGTCAGCTGCACTGCCTCAATGCTGTGACTTGGTTTTGGTACATAGGATATTTTCACTGTAGCTAGGCCAGCCCAATCTGTAGAGACAATCTATTCACCCTTGATGTAGAACAGGCTCTGCAGAAAAGGCATTAACCAGTAATGCCTTGACCATGATTGTCTGCAGGTCATGGGACAGTGTAGAGTGCTGATCCAGCTTCAGCCCTGATGAGGAAGGGATAAGAACACATGCTGTTCCTTCCCAGTGTGAACTTTCTGTGTTGTCACTCTCCGCTTGTCTTCAGCCTTCTTCCCTCATCTAGGCATATTCTGTGTCCAGCCCTTAATTTTGTCACGCAGTTCCCAAGGTGAGACTTTGAGAAATGATGTTACCTAGGGAAGATGGAGTTGAGATTGCAGGCAAAAGTGTGTAGAACTTCAAGCTAGACCATGCATGGTAGAGAGCAAAATATCCACTAAAAATTGCTGAGATGTGTGACAAGCCACCAAGCCTGTGTGTATTATAGATGTGAAAAGTCTCTACCTTGGCCAAAAGGTCACAAGCTTCATACAAAGCATTTTTGCCTTACCTCAGTAAAACTTCAAGTGATATTCTTCCAGTGTTTCCAGAATTTAAACATTTCAAGAGAACACATCAGTCACAGCACAATCACATTTGAATACACTCAAAATAGTTTTTCCTCAGAGTGAGACTTCTAGAAGCAAAAATGGCCCAAGGCGAGATCAAATCCAGAGCATGGATAATTTCAGCCCAACACTTAAAGTCTGACAAAACTGTCTCCAACAGAAAAGGTGTACCTCTGCCAAGTCATGCATCTGAAATAATTAATCCATGGAAAAACAAGGGCAGGAGCTGCTGGATGCCCATGGAAGCACCACACAGCCATTTCAGTACCCATCACACTATTCCCTTGGGAAAGTAGGAAGAGACTAGGCGAAGAGCCAGAATTTGGGCAGAAACGCACCAATGCTAACACACCCTTTCCTTTTTCCTCCCCCTTTTTTTTTTTCCGCCGTAGGAGCGGTACTGGCTGTGTCTCTGACCAGCAGAGGTCAGGGCCTCCCAGCGCAGCTCTGTCCCGGACGGCAGCGCCCGCACACCCTGCCCGGGACTGGGGATCACAACTCCCGGGAACGTAGCTCCTACCTGCACAAGGATCGCTCTGTCCCTCCTGCGCGCCGACGAAGGGTTAAAGGTCTGCTACGTGTCAAAGGGTCCCTGGGGATCTCAGCTGAGCCTCTAAAAATGGTGGCAAAACTGACACGGGGAGCCTCCAAAATCTTGCCGCAGAAAGGAAAGAGAGAGGTGAGGCAACTTTTTCAGTGTCATCCAGTAGATCAGTAGGAGAATGTTACATCTCCTGACTCCACCCGTGGGAAACCACCCTGTCCTGTTCTGCCTGTGGGATTCAGAAAGCTTCAAAGCTCGTCTTCCAATAATGCTACGTTTGGCTAATGGTACTATGTCCACCAACTTTAGATAGACCGGCCTCTACTTCCAACATAAATTTGTAAAAAATCCAGTGCTATGGCTCTTTTCTCCTTCCCCACATCCATCTGCTGTTCAAGAATATTCCTGTGTTGCTACCTTCCTTAACACTGGACAGCTGTTTGCTGCAAAGTCTTCCACCTCATTTAGCTATGTTGTGCACAAAGCAGAAGGGCACCATCATCTCTGAGACAATGAATGTTAAACATATTTGTCTAGAATATTTGTTTAAAACAATAGTCTAGGAAGCTATTTTCTACATGAAAGGAACACTTATGCCTGGAATCACTTAATATTTTAAGATATTCCTTCCAATAACAAAACCTATTAAATTTCCAGTTATTGCTAACCTAGCTCTGTTCTGACTTGGGATCAGTTTCCTGCATTAAAGTTTAAGTTAGCCAATCTAATACAAGCAGCTTTTCATGGTAAGAAGTTTGTTTGTCCCTATTCTTTGTTGTTGATTCCTAGGCAAATAAAAATAATTTGAAGAGTTTTCTTTTCTGTTGCAATTTCACTGGGTACTCATTTACATGTATTTATAAAACAGATAATAAAATAGATATCGCTTTATATATATAGTACCCTCTAATTGCTGGGCCCTCTTCCTAGGTGTCAACAAAATGCACTGATTTAAGCAGAAAAAAGGCTTAAAAATAAGCATTGTCTTAATTTTTCTGCATTTTTCTTATTTGATATCCCTAATATAAAAGTTACTAAACATAAAATTATAGTAATATTATAGTGAAGGTATTTAAAGGCAGGTTTTTCATTCTCAGGCTGAGATCCAGCCATATAACCTTCAAAAGTCTTATACAGCTTTCGTATGTTAGAAAGTAAATTAACAAGAAACTTGATCATGGTCTACAATTGACTGCAGTGGGAGAAAATATTTGAATCCAGCAGTATTCATAATCAAGTAAAGAGGTAAATCAAGTTCACAGGTTCACACGTTCACATGTTATTCTGAGTTGGAAGGGACCCATAGGATCATCTAGTCCAACTCCCAAGTGAACACCCACCCAGGGATCAAACCCACAAGTGTGGAACCAAGGGCACCATGCTCCATCTAGCCAAGCCTCCCATCATCATTCCTCATCCAGTCTTTTCTTAAACACCTCCAGGGATGATGACTTCACCACCTCCCTGTGCAGACTATTCCACTGAGAGATCACTCTTTCTGTGAAAAAGCTCTTCCTAACAAGTCTAACGATTCAGACGTCAACCCAGAGAAACTGGAAACTAATTGATGTTTGTAAAATCGGAATTGTCTGCCTAATGGAACAGCATATCTTTGGTGGAAAGCAGGCAGTTTTCAAAATGTCTCTATGTGCCAGGGATGGGTAGGGGATATTTCATGCAGCTCTGCAGGTCATGATCAACTCTCGCCATCTGGATTCAGCAGGTCCTTGTGGAGGGCGCTGTGATACCCAATGTAGTGGCCCAGTGTAGGCATTTGGGTGCCACATGAGCTAGTCTTTGTCTCTGTTTCATCCGACGTCTGTGTAGGAACCCCCAAAGGTGAACATAATGAACAGGAAACAAGAAAACATGCGGAATTAACCAGTTCCAATGAATGGCATTTTCTCATTAAAATGTGTTCAGTAAGGCCCATGAAGCAAAGGATTTCTGCCCTCACTAAAATTATATCCTGGTTCTCACACAGCCAGTTTATTCAGGAAACGAAACTGTATGATGTATCCTCCCATCTTCCACACAAATTCCTAGTGCTTGTTGACATTTGTGGCAAGTCTGGATGGTTTCTTGACTTCATTAGAAAACAAGAAGCAGCTCTCCGATTTTCAGTGACCCATGCTCAAAAATGCTTTGCAAAGTCTTTACTTGTGAAAATATCAGTAAGATTTTGTATTGAATTGCACTTCTTCAGCATCTGTATTGCACTTCTTCAGCATCTGTATCACTGCTTTGGCACCTGCATAATTTAAATAAGCTTTTAACGCACTTTCTGCATTCAGAGTTAAATTTTCCAGTCAGAGGTTTGCTGGTTTGACCCTTACTTCAGTGGAAAGAGAACATATTCATGTGTTATTAAATCACACATGTTTTACTACCAAAATCAGTAAGGAAAACAAGATAAACTGTGTGTGTGTGTGTGTGAAATAGCTGGATTAATTGTGGTCAGATGGTGACTTCAGTTAATGGATCTAAACCAGTTGCTTTATCATAGAAGTACAAGAAGTTTGGAAGGAGAATATTTCCACAGGAGAAGACCAGACCTGATTTTCCAACCAGCTCCACACAAGAATTAAATTTTATTTAAAATATGTGACCTATAAACTGCTAAGGAAGAAAATAGGATTCTGAAGGACCTGCACAATATTAAGACATATATTTTGTAAAAATTTGGATCTTAGTTTTTGGACTTATTTTTCTTGTTTATGACAATCTTCTTTAGTCCTAAATTCATGTTAGCAAGTGTGAAAGTAATCTGTGCCATATCTCTATCCCAAGCAGCAGCATAAACTTGAAACTTCACAATGAAGGTATCTCATGGATCATAGAATCATCAAACTCTTTTAAGGGAAAGGATCTTGTTGCAGGGCATGACTGAGGGGGATTAGGGGAACATTATCCCCATGTTCCCATTCTGTAAGCAAACCATTTCCTCCAATGGCCAAATGTGGAAGTCCTGAGGTTACACATCCTGGGTCAGTAGCTCTGTGGACACATCTGGTTTACAAGGGTATGTTGGGGCAATCCTTCATGGAACTGCAGCAATTTCTTCTGTTTCATTTGTGTGGGAAGGAAAATCTCAGATTTCATGACACCAGCTCTCTGTCTTCCATTTGCACAAGTCCAGTATGATCTATCTGTCACTCCATGCTCTCAGGAATGGCTTTACTTCCAGGGCAATCTCCGCTGGGTCCTGGGAGCTGCAGAAGTCTAAACTGCACCCCTGAGGACACCTGCGCTTCAGTCTCCCCTTGATGCTTTGTACGCCTTTCTTCAGACTTGCTCACCCAGCCAGGAAACTGTGTCCTCCATGTGCTACAGTAGGGGCAAGGCACACTCCAGATTTGCAGCATTCAGGGCAAAAAAGCATCTGATGTTTCCTCTGGTCTGCATCACTATGTTTTATGACAGACACCAGCCCTTGTGCTTTCAGCACATATCACTATCATGCCTTTATCCAGTCTTCTGCTTTCATTGCTTCCAACACTTCTCCTATATTCTGTTTCAGGCAATACTGACTACTGTCAGTCCCATGAGAGTACATTTATGCCTCAATAATATCAGTATCACCAAAACATCATTAGCATTGTGCTGAGCACTTTGTAAATCCTGAGCTCAGCTATGGCCTCACTGAGACTGATCAAATTGCATGTTACTTTGGGGTGTTTATTATAGCTTCATTAGTGTCAAACTTGTGCAAAACATGTCAAAGCACAGCCTTTGATTATATACAGAGCTGTAATAAGGCATTTTCTAATGTTTTTCTGCTGTGAGCTAAATTGATGTAGTAAAATCTCTTCTGACTGAAAAAACCCTCGAGAAATGTTTTTGGGGTTTTTTTTCCTAGATGGGCCCCTTCAGTGCCAGTAGCTGCCTCAGTGCCTGTTGAGCTCAGTAGAAGTGGCAGTGCTGCCTCTGAGCACTGAGCTGCGCAGTTTCATTAAAGCTGCATTTGTTTTCAAATGTCTCTGCTTAGCAGTTGTGGGGCAGTTTACTTGGAGAAAATAAAACTTAGGAGCTGAGAAATGAAATGTCAGCATCTGAGGTGCCTTTTCTGACAGGACACATCACTTTTGCTGTATCAGTTATGATTACCTACAAGCTGGGTTGTTATCTGGAAAGGCAATCTGTTACTTTAGCTGCAGATCCTCACTCTTCAGTGATGAGCTGACTTGGCTGCTCCTTAAGGTAATTGGCAATATGGCTCCTTTTTATTTTGACCAGAGTTCAAACATCTGTTTCTGACAACTATAGTGAAATTAAAAACAATTATATTCATAACCATAAACTGTGCATGATGATAGCCACATTAAGTTTTCTCTGCAAGGCATTTAGCCCTGATGTGCTGTTTCAATTGCTAAGCTGCACTTACATATACAGCTAAGAACAAGCCCTCTTGTCATGCATTTGTGCACAAACATCCCACATTGCCTCCTGCAACAACAGCCACATTATGCTTCCTTGCACAAAACCAGCTGTCAGTTTAGATTTCCTTAATCCTCCCAGATTCCAACTCAGCCAGCTAACAACCATTATCTATGGGAAACCCTTCTGTGAAATAAAGCAATGTCCTTACAGAAATGACATGTCATAAAAATTAGTTTGGTCACCAATCCAACAAAATAGTTCGTTTAAGTTTGAAAACTACAGACTGGTGGTATCATGGTATCATGCTATACATCTCAGAAATTATGAGTAGGACAGCATTGTTACACCATGCAGGACCAGATCCCTGCTTGCCCTAATCATATAACACACTTAAACAGTACAATTATGTTTTGCAAGTTGCTGCTATGTAGACTGTGTGTAAACATGGCCAGTGGAACAATACACTCTGGCATAATCTTTCCAAACTCCATCACTGTAAACAAGGAATGTGAACCTCGAGGATGTTGACCTGGCAGCATTAGGATGGCTCATTTGAAAGCAACCTATCATCAATGATGAGTTAAAGTGAGCAATCATTCCTCAAAAGGACATAGTAATGTTTTCTTTGGGGTCCTCTGGGAAAGGCTGAGGAGAAGACAGATGACAGGTGTGTACAACAGAGATTATTCCTACCTGCGGTAAACAGGAGGCAGAAGACAAGTCCATGTTTCCTGACCTGGGATGCGGAACACCACGTGGATCAGGTCGATGAATTGCCATGAGTGTCTTCAATGCAGTGGTTCACAGCCTTCTTAGCCCAGAGTGAACTCCATAAATCATTTATGTTTCTCCCTGTACCCAATTCACTGGGGAGAAAGAGGAAGAAAGGCTGGATGTGAGCTCAGCCCATAAGGACCATACCTTGTTAGCTGAGAAAGGGAAGCTGACCCTAAGTCAAGTCAAATTGTTCAAATGAGATGCCACTGCCAGGTCGAGCACATCACACTTTGACAAGAATTTCAGCTTTTACGGGCACTGAGTGGGGAAAAGGGAATATTTTCTACAAGTTTTTCTCTTTTGCCATTGTTTCTGTGTATTTGTAATATAAACGGTTTGCAGAATTTCTAACCACAGTCAGTTTAAAGCTTAGAAGTCAGTTCAGTAGATGATCAGTAGGTTTTCTTGGAAAGAAAATTCAAAGCTATGGGATTTTTAGTTGTATTTTAGGTATCACTAAAAGGAGCTTAGGAAATGTTTTCTGCCTTTTTACCCCCTCAATAGCAATCAGAAAGAAATCTGTTTTTTCCTTTGCAATGAAACCATAGACCTTTACCTTTTTACAAGATTTGGCATCAGGAACTTCCAGGAAAAAAAATCATGATGTGTAATGGGACTCATGAGAAAAATACCAAGAGCTTCCAAACCATACAGAATCTGATAATCCTTTTACACACTGATCATCAAAGACAGCAAAGTTTTTAGTGTGTTTAAATGTGAATCTCTTCATAACATTTCAGGCCACAGAGCAGATTTGGTTTTCAGTTCACAAAATAGAGTACAGCCCGAAGCTGTTGTATAACCACAAAAATAAAAACATGCACTTCCTTTTTGGGAGGAATACCATACCGTTTTGAAGAGAAAAGATTTTACATGGATGAAAGAGAGGGATTAGTATGTTTTTCAATAAGTGTTGTAGCCACTATTTTATGAGCTATTTAATATTCTGCTTTTTTTCAAATAAAAATTATGCTTGTTTATTAATAGTTATTTCCAACCTAATTATTTTGGTTCCATTGAGTTCAAACAGTTATATAAAGAGAAATCCCCCCTCCCTCCCCTCCAAACACTGGCCCGTTCTCTGTAGGTTGATGGAGACCTCTAGGCAATCAAAATAATCAGAGCACTGTCTCAGGGTCAGCCTAATCCCTGCGGAGATCTCTGCAGACGCTGCAGCTGAGCTCTTCACATTATGTTTGAAAGTAGTTCACATTTTATGTAAAAGGTGACGGGCACAAAATGCAAGAATCCAAAGCATGCCAGAAAGGTGTTTTAACAGGACAGCAGTGCAAACCTGTTTTCAAAACTCAGTATTAAATCACATGTATCAACTGTATTTTTGGAAACAGAAAACCAAACCAAACACAAACCCACACCCACAAAAAACTTCCCCAAAGCATTGTTTCTAGACTGAGAGCACTAATAAAAAGATGGTCTCGTGGTAGAATGGTGAGAGAAAAGCTGAGGGTACAAGTTTGTCTCTACTACAGAGCTCCAATGTGATTTTTATGGTACTGTCTGTGTTTATATTTCTTTCTTCTGCTGCTGAAAGGAAAGAGCAGTACACCCTTTCTGGACCCCTTTATCTGTCCAATTGATTTAGATTTAAGTGCTTAGTGGCAAACACTCTCTCCTCCTCAGTGGCAGAGCAATATCCTGCACAATGAAACCCTAATCTCTGCTGAAGCCCAGCAGTGCTGTGATAGCAACAGTAAGAATGGAGCAGAAAGCACAGCATTTAAAGGCAGCAGAAGAACATGGATAGGCAAGATCACCTCAGATGAAACCTCACTGACTCAGTACTTACAGGGTGATGATGGGTGAGCACTGTATGTAGTCTGATTATTTTCAAAGCAAAGACAGCTTTAGAAATCCTACTGCTTATGGACATTGGCACGGCTACTGCATCTACTCTGATGGATGAAAGACTTCAAATTCCTATAACACAGCTCTTCAAACCTCAGTGCGTGCATGAATTACGGCAAAAAATCTGTTGAAGTTTCAAAGTCGAACACTCAAATACCAAGAAACATCAACAGAACTGTAATTCAGCTCCCTTCCTGTGTGTAATGGTAGTGTCTGAGCAGTACTGTTTTGCGGTATAGTCCCTCCCTATTTAGTGCAGATGATGGATAGTGGTCAAGTAGTGCTAATTACAGATGCTCACGTGGGAAAGATTTTGTAAAGAGTGCATTTACTGCCACTTCACACTAGGATCAAGTCTACCACAATCCAGAAATAAAAGCCCTTTCTGTTTGGAAGCCCATCAGGAAAGTGGCATAGACCTAGGACCCTTGATTATTTTGCAGAACATTGCTATAAAAAAGCCAGGTATGAAGGGAGGGGCAGTGGTGGATGCAAAAGAAGGTAGGGAGCTCTGGTGGCACCCTTCATGGCTGGAGATACCCGATCTGCAAAGCGGCCCACTGGGAGACTGAATCAAAAGGGTCTGGTCCCACCACCCCAGAAGAACCACCATGACTTCTCCTGAAAGCTTGCAATGAGCAGGATAAGAAGCAAAGGAGAAAAGAGATGGCCTCATGATGAGGGTGATTTAAATATTGCCCTGGGGAACTGGATTTTGCCCACTCAATTCTTGTGCTTTGAGGTGAAGTTGTAAGGACCACACCAGTGAACCGATGTGCCTGGTGTCAGAACAGCACTTGGATACTGTTCTGGGGACACCTCTGTACCGCAGGGTCACACAATGTCAGCAGTGAGATGCAACCCAATCATTAATTCCAGTAATGTGGCCTTTCCTGTGCACTGAATGGGCACAGAGACCCAGGGGGTGGAGGGGGTGTCAGTCACTTCAGTGTTCTGGTAACATGTATCTGGCACAGAGACCAGTGACTGGCTTCTGGATGCTTTACTTTGCAATTTGGTTATTAATAACCTTGTACATAGTAAAATATAAACTCTTTTTTTGGTATGAGAAATATCGCTGCTTCAGGGACATTTTAGGGTCATTCAGTGTAAAGAAGTGCCAAGTCCCATGCAAAGTGTATTGGATTGATGTTCAGAGAGTGCGGGTTCATTTCTGGCTTTTTCTCTCATTTCCATAGTTAGATTATTTCTCTACAATCTCTCTGTACATCTGCTTTCCCATAGAAATCATTGCAAAGTTCTTGTAATTACTTGATGTGTGGTTGCAGGGCCTGTTTTAACGACATGCACTAAAATATCTGTCAATTCCTGCCCATGTCTCAGTGCACTTATCCATACTGGATTTCCATAGCAACAAGCTGAAAGAGATCTATGGAGATGGAACATTGCAAAAACTCTTGAAGTTCAAGAGTGGACTACTGTACAGATGAAACACTATTTTCTTGCACTAATCAAGCAGGTAGTACTGTGCAGAATTTGGATGAAGGGTGCTTATAGCGAATATAGCTCAGAACAAGTAGAACTAGAAAACATAAAAGAAAAGGGATTTTCACCTTTTTTTCCCCCACGTAAGACTCTTGCTTTGAAACGTTTGTCTAAATATTAGAAAAGCAGGAATGGCATGAAGAGTAATAAAGAAGCTTAATTTCTTGGAGTCAGAATACAGCAATGTGAGTAAGAACAATGTTCGGCAAATAGCTGTTGATTTTTCTTGTGAGTTTAAGCACCTTCAAAGCCCTGAATGGGCTGGTCAGGAGCCAGAACAAATTACAATATAGAGCAAGTGAGGACAGCAAAACTAGCCAGGGGTGTCAAATGGATCTGCTTTGCTTCTGCTGACAGAATGGAAAGATATGTTTTATGAAGCTCTCTGATGACTGTTGGTTTATTTTTTGCTCTTCAGTTAAGGCAGAGATATGTCCTTCGTCTCCTTTAACATCACTGTGACAATCTTACACCCTCCCCAACTATACCCTGGTCTCCCACTCGTGAAACTTGTGCTCACTGTGTGTTGATGTCATCTGCAAATGTGCAGCCTCTTGCTTGAGAGAGCATGGGGAATATAGCAATATACAAATTCTGCAAGCAAAGAAGCTGAATGGTATTTTAAGCAAACATTTCCTGTACAGACTTCTGATATTTCTTTCCTTTGTGTTTGTATTTCTTTAAAAGTATTGCATGTGGCCACAGAGGCAATTGTCCCTACTTCATTTACAGTACTTAGCTATTATTTCGCAACACAAACTATCTGGAAAGTTACATAAGTAAGAGCTTGAAAGTTTGCACTTGAGAACAACCAAACATAGTTCTCTTTTATACTCGTATGTTTAAGCCTTAACAGGAAATTTCACAATCATTAATTAAGTTCACAGAGATTTCACCTCAATTAATTTTATTTTTTAAATCTACAGCTTAAAAAATTAGAAGGATTTCTTACAAAGTAGATTGAGGTAAAAGGAGAACAGCAATTGCAGAAAAAATTTTGCTGGTGTGCACTAGAGATGGAAAGATAACATATAAAAACATTTAGAAACATTCTGTACTGAAGACAGATGACTGTGAAGGGAAGATGGACTGGTGCCTGGGAAGGGAAATTCATACCTTTGAATTGTGTTATTCTTCCCATATGCTCTCTTCCAAGGAGAACATACCATAATATAGGAGTTCACTAAGCTAATGGGAAACAGATACTTGATCAGGTATTAGACACACTGAGGTTACATTGTTGCAAAATCGCAAAATAAATTGCGCAAAAATGGTAACCTTTAATTTTTGCCTTCTTTTCTCATCATATGTTTTATTTAGATTATTTTAGCCTTTTCCTGTCCATGTACCACAGACACCACAACCTTGCTCAATGTTTTGGGTAGTGTCATGGTTTGACCCTGGCTGGATGCCAGAGACCCACCTCAGCTTCTCCTGAAGGAGAGAAACTGGAGAATAAACCTGGTTACAGGCAAAAAACAAGGCAAAACTATAAGTAAAGAACATAAAAGGTTTATTTTCTAACTAACAAGATCAGAACTGCAAGGGAAGTATCATTTAGAAGGCAACCTTTCTCCCCCCACCCCTCCTTCTCTTACAATAGATGTAATATTCCCTTTTCCACCAGGAGAAAAAGGGGGAACATAGGGTAGGGGTAAACCAGGCAAATTGGTATTTCTGACCAGATCCAGGGTAGGAACCATCTCTCTGCCCTTCCATAAGGTTCTCTCTCTCTCNCCATAACAGGTAGTAACAAATCATAACGGTTAACTTGCCACTGTGGCTAGTTGGAGACTATATATTTTGTTCAAACAGGAACTGACACATATTTAAGTTGAACAGGAGACTCCAATTCTGACCAAAGGCCCTGTGAATTCTCCCTTATGGTGCACTCCTGGATGCCAGAATCTTGCCCAGAGAAAATACAGTAATCCCTTGCTACTTCATGGCTCACCATTCGCAGGTTCAACACATTGCGGGGCTTTTTTCTGTGTCTTTACCGTCTTTACCATCTTTACCACTACTTTGTGGATTTTGCTTATCGCAGAATCTTTCTGGAACTGATCCCCCACAATACTCGAGGGATTACTGTATTTTCCTCTCTCCCTGATGGTTGCTTTTTTTGGGGGGGCGTATTCCAAAATTGTGAGGCGTCACAGAGTTCACTCCATGGAGCTGATGAGATATAACTTGGGGGGTTGTTGCAGGTGTACAGCGACTCCATAGGATGTGAGTCGTCTGGAGCCTGAAAAAGTTCCTACACTCAGGCATGATCCCAGCTCCTACTGGTGCACAGATCCTGCTCACCATTTGGTCACCACTGCAGAACTGGCAACCACTCTTCCTCTGACACAGGCTTTCAGTTTGCTTACTTTACTGCACATTCCCTCCCCTTGGTAATCAGCAGAAAGGTCATATTTTTTGTTCACTAATCCAAGAACTTACACACACTTATGAGCACACTTAACTAGCAGAAGCTGGCAAGCAGTTTTGTGAGGAGAGGTTCAGAGAAGCATGGCTGCTGATTCATGGAAGCAGGCTCCAGAAATTCACAAAAGCATTTAAAAAAAGTAAGATTATACCAAGCTATAAACCATGAGGGTTTTATTTTGCTTTTGGGGTTTTAGCTTTTGCCTTGAAATTACAGGGACTAAATATTAATCTTAAATATATACTCCCACAAAATATTCCCACATAATCATACAAAGACACAGACAAGGCACCAGAAATGAGATGTAGGAAACAACTAGAAGTGGAAGGCAGTGCCAGCCAACAGGATCCTTGTTCTGTAACAGTTATTTTGATGAGACTGTAGGTTTACAAAAGTAATGTAGTGAAAGAAAAAGATGACACATACAGATGAGATGCATGGACTAGCTATGTGGTTCTGTCTGGGCAATATATGCTTCAGTCATGGAGTCACAGAATTGTTTAAGTTGGAAAAGACCTTTAATATCATCAAGGCAAATCTTTAACCCAGCCGGGCTGAGTCCACCGCTAAATCATGTTCCTTAGCTTCACATCCACATGTCTTTTAAGTACCTCCAGGGGTGGTGACTCATCCACTTCCCTGGGCAGCCTGTTGCAATGGTTGATAATATGACAAAAGGCAGAATTGCTGTGGGAAAGATGAGGAACACAGAAGGAGAGGCACACCACTGAAACAGATTCAGGGAAATTGTGGATAATTGCTAAGCATCAGCTCCCGAGATGATGTTATTGCTAACTCTATGAAACTATGATTCCAGAAACTTTAAAATAACCACTGACCATTACAAGATTCATGATAAAGTCATAAGAGTTGGCTACATTATCAGCCCCTATCCCCCTTGGTGTGCCTCTGGTGTCAGGGTCTCCTGTGTGGGAATGTGCTGTCTGTGATTTCTGTGGAAGAGCTGGTATGTTTAGTGGTTTTCCCAGTGACTTGTGGCTCTTTCCTTGGGGCTGAGTGCCATGGAGAGGTAGTGTACAGGGATGAACCTCTCTGTAGCACTCTGATCAGCTCATGTCTTTGGCTTTCCTGCTAATGAAAATGCACTCTAAGATGTGACATATGTGTTACCTTGAATGACTGTAATGACAGAGAACACCATAGGACACACACATCCATCACAACCTTTGCTGAAACCAACCAGTGGGATTGCCTTCTTCTCAAGGGCTGAAGGCAATAATGCAGGCAGTCTGCATATACCCTGATGATGCATGATTTTGCTGGAACCATGAACCAGGACAAATGAGTGCACTTAAGATGCACCCCTGCTACAGCAATCTGGAGGTTACAAGAAGGTGAAAGCCAGGGCAGACTTTGTAAGGTTTGAGTAATCTAGAGGAGAGAGATGGATAAAACACATCTTGGAGCAAGGAGTCTAAAGAAGGTAACAAGATCTACAGCTCATGATACTGTAACTTGCAGTCTGCTTCTTCCTGAGGCTTTGGCGCTGTCTTATTCAAAAATGTTTATGCATCAACACTTTGTATTATGTCTCAATCACATGGAAGTATGTATTGCATATCTTGTTCCTGTTCCCAAGGGCTACAGGTTTTACATGCTTTATTTTCCATTCCTTGCAGATGGATGCATACTGCCATAATAATATGTTGGGATGGTTTGGAGTCTCTTCTGAGCTCTGGCAGAGGAAGCTTGCTGACAGCTTTTCTCTCTTTAAGGCAAAAATTTCAGCAATATTACAGAAGTCATAAAATCATGGCTGCATCGATCCATTTTTTCCTGTTACATTCAGGGCTTATGTAGTGTGCAATTTCTCTTTGGGGAGTCCATGGATATTGCTATAGTGAGAAAACTTCAGGCATATACAGCAGAGACAAGCTGTATTGGAGTTTAAGCAGTACCTGCCACTGATGTTCTTGGTGTTGAAGAGCATAGAGAGCCAAAGTGGTAATTCCTGGGAGGCAGACTGCTTGAAGAAAGTGGAACAGGAAGTATCAGGAGAAAAACAAATGAGAAAGAGCAAAATGGAAGAAAAAGAGAATTGTGGAGGCAGAGCCAGATAGATGTGGAAAACATAGAAACAACATTAAGTGTCACTGAAAAAAGTACATGGGCTCAGACATAGGATTCACATCCCCATTTTCATGTTGGCTGTTTTCAATTTCCAATGTTTCCAAGGTCTCTAGCTGCTACAGGGGAGGTCTAAGCAAGTTATCACAGATCAGATATCTAACCTCTAAATGGCTCATTTCATCTCAGGGGAGGGCAGTGGCAGTTGGGATCAAATTTCAAAGCTGCTCAGCCAGTTTCCCATTCTCTCCACATGAAAGAACCTTCCTTTATAAGATTTGATAACTTTAAATCACTCCCAGTCACACAATATTGTGATGTATAATTGTTACTGACTTCTGAAAAATGCTCAGTTTTCAGGTACAGCAGTACAATTGCCTCATAGCTCAGACTCTATCAGGTAGGGAATGTAAACATGTCAGGCAAAGCACTGCCCCTTACTTTCTTCACTGAGAAACAGAGCAGGAACTCTTTTACCTGGAATAATTTCACCATTATGCATTATTTACTTATAATTATTATGTGCAAGCTATATATATTTATTTATATGGTTTATAGTATATAATACATATAAAATGTACATATAAATTGTATCCATGGATTTCAGGAAATGGTTTCAGAGGAGACCTTATCTCTCTCTACAACTACGTGAAAGGAGGTTGTCGCAAGGTGAGGATTGGCCTCTTCCAGGCAGCTAATGACAGGATAGGAGGAAACGACCTCAAGCTGCACCAAGGGAGGTTCAGGCTGGATATCAAAAAGATATTTTTCACTAAGAGGGTGGGTAAGCATTGAAACTATATCCAGGGAAGTGGTGGAGTCACCATCCCTGGAGATGTCCACTGGACATGGCACATAGTGTCGTGGTCTAGTTGACAAGGTGGTGTTCAGTCAAAAGCTGGATGTGGTGATCTTGGAGGTCTTTTCCAACCTTAATTGTTCTACGGTTCTATTATTTTTATTTATTATCCATGAGGAAGCCTGAGCCTTTAAGTACATTGTGAGTTCTGCTTGCCCTTCAGTTAGAGGACATTATTTATTGATGAAAATGGAAAACAAAAATATGTTAAAGGTATCAACATGTTAAAATGCTGATCTTCTCAGCTTCTGGGGACCCAAGAGATAACAAACAGATCCTGTGCCACTGCAAAAGCATCTCTAAGGAGGTGTTTACATGCAGTAATTTACATGACCAGCGTTTACAACAGATGATGTTTGCTTAACAGAGTATGAAGTATGATGAGCATAGGAAGAAATCTGTGGGAAGTCTGACAAAAAAAGAGTGCTGTTTTGTAGTTTGTCACAAATAAAGAACATAGCAGGCCTTGATGCATAAGGGAAAGACCTAGCACTACACATAAGATACCATCTCTGTACTGTCACTTCTGGGCAAAGTAGAAGTCCATGAAGTTGCTGTCTTGTCACACATGGCATATTGTTCTGTCCCAACGGCAGAACAAGTCAAGAGACAGGAAAATCCTGAACTGTAAGAGAAAAATATGTAGCCAGACAGAGATCACTTGATATAGTTTGTTACAAGAAATAACACAGAAACAGAAGCCATGTTTGCAAAAAGCCTATGGTATTTCCATTCATAAGGTGAATTGATCACAGACACAGTCTACTGACAAGTCAAAACTAAACAGCAATCAGTGGAAATCCAAGTCAAACAAGTCCAAAGAAACACAGCTGTCAGTGCTGTTGGAGATTGACCAGTTTCTCAAACATGAAGGGGATCCCCAGAGAGGGCAGACCACAGGGCAGCCACTCTGGCAGCTGCCTTGAAATAAGTACGAAGTCTCTTCATGCCCACTAAGACCGCTTTGCTTTCCTCAAGGAGCTTTCTCACTCTGCACTGGAGGGACAGCAAGTGTGGCAAAAATATTCATTGCCAAGTGGTAAAAGCTTTATGGTTAGAACTTATTCTTGTCAGCATCCAGAAGAATATCCAAAGACATAAGCAGAAGTGCACAGAAGAAGGGGATGCCCACTCCTGCTGGGAGTTTAAAAAGTTATCTATGAGAGAGGGGAAAGACAGTGCAGAAGTTACTTGAGTTTCAATTTTTGCCCTAAATTATCAGCTGGGTGGATATTTTTTGCAGATGTGGCTGCAGTTGAGGAAGGCAGCACTTTTTGCAGTCCCCAGTGCAGCCTAAGCCCTCTGTATAATGGAGAGGCAGTGATGTTAGCTGGATCCCACCACAGCTGTGGTCAGCTCAGATTCACAATGTACACTCTATGTGTTACACATCCCTGCACTGTAGCCAGGTGAAATTGTTCACATGTGTGGGGGTGAGTTCAGCACCCACATTTAGAGGGGTTTGCTCTGAGCTCTGCACCAGGGCTCTGCCAAGCTGTGACTGCATTTTTGTGCAAATCCCATTATTTGGAGAATAATCTCATAGAAACTATTTCTCTTGGCAGACATAACCTAGATAACCTGGAACACAGTGTTCTCTTTTTTACAGTGGAGCTACATATGTATTCAGAGGTTGTCCCATTCTTTTTACTAAAAGAGCACAGAAGTTGCTCAGACAAGTAGCTGTCCTCTCGAAACAGAGTAAATTCAGGACTCTGACAGTCAGCATATTTTAGATTTTAAGTGCTCTATTATAAACTTTCCAAGCCTAAACAGAGGCTGAGAAATCACATAACAAATAATGAAATATTAATGCACACTATGTATTTTCTTCAGAGAAGGAAGATCTTATAAGATGATGCTAATAATTGAATTATACTGGGTTTTGGCTTAACACGTGCCCTTTAATGGGCGGATGCATCTACCATAACGCCTTCTTCTGTTAATTTATTTTTCAGAATAAAATAATAGCAAAGCACAGCACAGATGTTCCAAAGTCATCTGACGCATTTTATCCCAGGCAAAAATCCAGGAGACCATTTAGGAAAAAACAGGCAAGCTTTGTTGGAATTATAGATCTATGAAGAAGTGCAAATATCTAGCTGAGTGGTGTACTTTAAATTTTATAACAATAGACATACTAATTTAAAAGGAAAAATCTTTAATCTGGAGAAAGTTGAATACTATATTTGAATCAACATTAGAAAACAGGCCTACTGCTGGACAATAAATTATCCTACCTGCTCACTAAAATACCTCTACAAGCAAGAAAGGGTAAATAAAAGATCCAGCATCTATCCAGACCAGGATTTTTTATTTTGTTTGTTGAGTCATGAGTATGTAGTATGTGGAAGATGAATCTGATTTCAGCATGAGTATGATATAGCTCTACTGCCAAGACAGTATCAATAATTAAATCATCAATACTTTCAAAATGAGGCAATAGAAAGGAAAGGAGGGCTGTCCTGTTGGGATTCCAGTCAACCTCCTGAATGTGTTGTTGCATCTCAGAAAATTAATGCTCCCTTGAAGCTGATATCCAACAGATGACTCTAGGAGAGGTGTGTTCATGTCCAATTGAGAATTCAGGAATGACAGGCAGTACTGCAGTCAGCAAAGACAAGACTGCCAAGTTCCTGTGTAAAGCAAACAGAAAATCCATCCTGCTCCCCTTGCCTCTCTGTCACTGTTTCCTATTTTTAAACTCGGTTTTGTTGCGGACTATAAAAGAATGTAGTAATGATCTGAAATGAAAAATTCCTCATTCTATGGAGAAGTGCAAGCTTTGAAAAGCTACTTAGTTCCCTAATTCCTTCTGACATGGATGGAGTGAGATGCCTGAATGCCTCTAGTCACAACCCAAAGTTTTTCTTGCTGTTTTTACAGCCTCTCTTCCCTGGCTTCCCCAGGCAATCCTCTTGTGCATCCCAAGAGAGGGACTTGGACAGGACAGGAAGGACTTTTGCTCATTCAGGACGGGGCTGACCTAGCCAGTGTCTCATCACTAATCCTCTAGAGCCTCTCTGTGCTGCCCACAGGAGGGGTCTACCTGGAGGGGACCTTGCACCTGGACAAACATGTGTCTCCTGTGTGTCCACCAGTGAACATCCCTTGTCTGTCATGTGTGACAATGGATTTGCAGCAATGCCTGGTGCTTGTGGACCATGTTGCATCTGCAACCATGGCACAGGTTTTAAAAGAAACACTCTTTCCTCAGATTTAGTGAGTTATCTTGATTTTGGTGACTGCCATTGTGAGGCCAAGCCGGTTATTTGCTCTTTGTGTACAGTTTGTTCTGGTCATCTTCTAGGTCCCGTGATACAACAACCTGTCATATGAAATGTAAGGACAATAATGGAGCTGTAGCTGTAAATCAGGGAAATTTGTAAGAGATCAGTTCTCTCTTACATCATGCTTTGCTTGAAATTCATCCTGTGATGCAAGGCTTTGCTTGGAAGGTAATTTGCAATTGGTCCTTCCTACGGCAAAAGGTGCCTGAGTGCTGTTCAGTCAGCCACTCCTATGTGTGGAAACCTTGCACAGCCCTGGGCTGGTGCACATCCCAATGGTTGCTCTTGTTTGCTTAGCGTGGTTTCTGGGCGATATGCCCTCTGCTGATTCCAGCTGAAGTCACCTCCTGAGCTGACGAAGCTGTCCAGTACACTGCCCTGCCCAGACTGCTGTCATTGCTCATTCCTCTCGCCAGAAGTTTTCTAATTTTCAGATTTGGCCAACCAATAAGTAAAAACTTTGTCTCCCAAGCAGAGGTGAGGTCATGCAGATACTGACTAGATCTGGAATGAGCCAGTTATGTCAGCCAGTTAATAACTTCACTGTTGTCATTTATTTGTCATTGATCCAGAAGAATCCAAAAGTGCTTTGCATTCTTTATAATCAGATTACAAGCTCTTCTTGGTAACAGGGCTGCTTTACAGCCTACTGAGGGCCTGTTACCCCTTGGGAGCAGTGCAGAACTCCTCGGTGGTGCCCCACCACTGTGTTCCAAGGCAAAGACTAAGGAGGGTAACTGCGGTAGCCAAAGAGTTTGGTGCTGTGCCCAGGTGACCACTTGGATACTGTCCTGCAGCCGTGTGGAAATGGACTATGGTGTCAGGGTCACCACACTTATGGGACAGAGCCCTTTCATACTGCCAGGGGACCTTGACCTGCAATGCCTGGGCTTATCAGTACCCCGGGCACGTGCTTAGGGACTTGGCTGTTTCTCAGTGATGTTATAGAAAATATTATATGTAAGTTCAGTACCCAGAATCATTTCCTTCTCTTATTAAATAGAGAAAATACCACTGGCTGGGATATCTCAGAGATAATGGAGAAATTAGTTCAGTTTTGCATGGTGCTTTGAGAAAGGCTTAGAAGAAAATAGTGTATGCTCTGCCATGGCACATGTTACTTCACTACACTGAGAGGGACAGGGAAGCTGCATGAGTCAGTACATGGTACCTTAACTTCCCAATCCATATCCCATCACATAGTAGTTCAATAAATTTTGTGTCATTTCTGTCTGGCACCTCTTCTCCAGAAATGCATTGTAATATTTGCAGATATGTTGGCATATATTTGACTAAATGCATATATGTGTATATATATATATATATATATGCACATATGTATGTCTTTTCTATGACAGACATTGTTTGGTGGTTTATTGGTTTTTCCCTCCTTTATCTGAATGGCTTATGAAGTGAAACAAAGCAGTAAGCACTTGTCTGAAGCTTTCACACGGCTTTTCCCTGTGAGCTGGAAAATTTCTCAGTACAGCTCCATGGTGTGTTTGTGTGTGCGTCTCGGAGCAGTTTTCTCTGTAAGTAGAGGGCTTGTGTCCCGAGAAGCTTCCTGAGACTCTGAGGGGAAAGGGATGCTAAACTGAGGAATGCCAATTTCGTCTGCACTCTCTGATGTCATGCTGTCCACTTTAGGCCAGCTTCCCATCAAGGTCAGAGCCCTTCCCTCAAATGGGCAGTGACACACCTTAGCCTCTTTCCTGTTCTCACACATGTTCCATCTCATCACTACTTTTTTTCCCCCACTTCTTCCCATTGGGAAGCCCTCTGACACCCCACTGCCCACTCCATCTCTCACAAGTTTTCTCAGTCTTCTCACCGAGGTGCCTGTTCTGTCACTACCTCTGGAAGCAGTTTTAATCTGGCCTGGATGAGCAAGATGCTCCTGAAAGAACTAGGGGGAAAAAAGAGGATGTACGGCCTTTCGAAAAAGGGGGAGGTAAGTGAGGGTGTGTTTAAGGAAGTTTTGAAGTCACGTAGGGGAAGAACTAGAGAGGCAAAAGCCTGGATGGAACTCAAGCTAGCTGTTTCTGTAAAGGACAATAAAAAATGTTTCTATAAATACATCAACATTGAAAAGAGGCTGCAACAACCTTCGCTACTTATTGGATGAAGAGGGGAATATAGTAAGTAGAGATGAGGAAAAGGCAGAGATACTTAATGCCCTCTTTGCCTCTGTTTTTAAAGGTAAGACAGATGGCTTACAGGACAAATGGACTTCTGAAGTGGAGGAAGGGGTAGGGATGCAGTATAATCCCCCTGTAATCCTGGAGGAGGTAGAGATTTGCTGAGTGGCTTGGATCCTCACAAGACTATGGGACCAGATGGGATCCATCCGAGGGTGATGAAAGAACTAGCAGATGAACTCTCTAAGCCACTCTCCATAATTTACCAGCAGTCCTGGCTTACTGGTGATGTACTGGAAGACTGGAAATTGGCTAATGTGACACCCATCCACCAGAAGGGCAGGAAACATGATCCGGGTAATTGTAGACCTGTCAGCCTGACCTCAGTCGCAGGTAGAGTCATGGAATGGATAATCCTGTGTGCTATTACCCAGCATCTGCAAAATAACCACGACATTAGACCTAGTCAGCATGGATTTAGGAGAAGTAGGTCATGCCTGGCCAACCTGATCTCCTTTTTTGAACTGGTGACTTGCCTGGTTGATGATAGAAAGCCCGTGGATGCTGTGTACTTGGACCTTAGCCAAGCCTTTGACACAGTTTCCCANAGCGACTGCAGGAGCTGGGGTTGTTCAACCTGGAGAAGAGGAGGCTCAGAGGTGACCTCATTGCTGTTTACAACTACCTGAAGGGAGGTTGCAGTCAGGTGGGTGTAAATCTCTTCTCTCAGGCTGCCAGCACCAGAGCAAGAGGACATGACCTCAAGCTATGCCAGGGGCGGTTTACACTGGATGTTAGGAAGAGCTTTTTCCCAGACACAGTGATCCCTCACTGGAATGGTCTGCACAGGGAGGTGATGAAGTCACCATCCCTGGAGGTGTTTAAGAAAAGACTGGATGAGGAACTCAGTGACATGGTCTGGACGATGAGAGGCTCAGATGGATGGAGCATGGTGCCCACGGTGCCATGGTTGTGGGTTCAATCCCTGAGTGGGCGTTTGCTTGGGAGTTGGACTAGATTGATCCTTGGGGTTCCTTCCAACTCAGAACAACCTGTGAACCTGTGACTATGAAGTCCTTAGTCCACAATTCATCAACAGCTCCCCCCCCTCTATAAAATTAAGAGTAACTTGTGAGTGTAAAAACACTTTGACAATACCTACAGAGCTCACAGCTACTGCCTGTGTTTCTGCAATTCATAGAAGCCAACCCCAAATCTTCTGTAATCTTGGAGAAAATATACAGAAAGCTACAAAGAAAGTTTGAAAACCACCTTCATAATTCCTTCCTGAAGGAAGGCCTGTATTAACGACACGTGTTTGTGAAATCCTTGTCAAAATCAGTGACACCTAAGGAACTACAGGTACTCTAGGTTTCCTTTGGTTTTGTTTGTGCTTTTAAATTTTTTTTCTCTCTCTCTTCTCAGGCTAATTAAAGTGTTCTAGCTATTTAAATATATTGCTGTTCTGTTTTTATGGTTGTTGTTTCTTTTCTTTAAGGAATGCGAATACACATTTTCTGCCTCACAGAAAATTATGTGTCTTGGAAAATGAACCTTGTATCTATTTCTTTTTGCTTTTACAGTCTGGACTCTCTGTATTTCCTGTGTTGCCTTACACTCCTCCCTGAAGGGAAATGAGTTGGTGAGATGGAATCACAGTTACAAGGGAGATGGGAGATGATCTGTAATATAACAGACATTTTCCTTGGAAGAAATACATTTAATCAAAGCCCTTTTCTATGAAAATATATCTTCAAAAGGATGTTTAGACATTTATAACTAATGTAACTAATCCCATGGGTCCTGTTTCCATTTCTGAAAGTGGCTGGGAAAGAACAAGCATTACCTTTTAGCTTCTTCAGTCAGTTAGCAGATACTTTTGGGCAAAATAGCTAACAAACAGGATTAGGTGGAAAACATGTAGATTTATCCTATTGCTACAGCCTTCATTGTTTCCTGCTCTTCTGCTGCCACTTTCTAACACAGGAACCAGACATACTGACAAACTGATGCCCACAGGTTTGAGAGGAATCCACGTTTGTCCTGTCCTCTGGGTTCTACCACCCATCTTTCTCAGCCAGTGAACATGTCATTTAACCTCTTCATTAATTTTGCTGAAATGAAGAACAGTGTTATTGCTGGGAGTCATAGCATCTGTTATTTCCCTCCAGCTAAATATATTTTTTGTGGCTTAATCTGAAGGCAGAATGCTCACAGTCAGCACCCATTTCAGCCACACTTTGTTGCTGGGCTTTGGCTTGTTGCTGCAGAGCAACTCCTGAAATCACAGCTACTTCCCAAATCTGCTGCTAAAAGCCACCCCGGGTGACCACCTAGGATAATACTGCTTCCAGCTCTCTGAGATGCGTTATCTACAGACAGTACAACCAGTGGCTATTCATCCTTACCAAAGGGTAACAAACAGTGGCTTGGCAGCTTGTTGCAAGCAGGATACCATGAAGGTTGATATTTCTACTCATATGGTTCAATGACCTAAGAAATTACACTTGAGCATACCTTCCTCAGACTGGGGATAACACTGGACATGGAGCATGGCTGAAATACTGAAAGATATTACTTCACTTCAGAGACACCTGGATAAATGTTTCACTAGGTACACTGCAGCCTTGTGAAGGTTGGTGAAGGAGAAGTGTGAAATTCTGGAGCTAGGGTAGAATAACCTCATGCATCAGTACAAGCCCAGCAGTGACAGGCTGAACAACACCTGGATGAAAAGAACCAAGAAGTTATGGTGCATTTCATAATCAATAGTAGCCAGCTGGGCTCCTGCAATGGATAAGGCATGTTGGGCCTTCTGCTCAAGGGGATGTAGAAAAACTGAAGAGAATCCAAATGTAAAGCACAGAAACTGTAAGGAGTGGCTGAGGAAGCTGGGCTTGTTTAATCTGATGAAAAGGAGGTGAAGAACTGATGTTATAATAACCTACAAGTTCTTAAAAGGGAGTTACTAAGATTGTGAATCAAAATTATTCCTGGCTATGATAAATGATAAGACAAGGAGCAAGGGCAACAACTTGTAGCAAATATTGCGCAGCGTGGGTGTTGGGAAAAGTGCGTTCACCAAGAGGTTGGTGAAACACTGGAGTGGATTACCCAGGAAGGTTTTCGATCACCACTCTTGAAGGTTTCCACAGCGTGGCTAGATAAAGTTGCAGTTGGTCTGATCTCATGCTGATGACAGGCCTTTTCGAGGTGGAGATCAGACTAGAGACCCCCCAGAGGTCCATCTGACATTTCTATGGTACTTTGATTCCTTCGCAAACTCAAATTTGGCAACAAAAGTCCATACTCATGTAGGGGAAAACGCTGGGCTTCCCAGTCTTCACCTATCATAGTGTCCTCCCTCGCCTGCAGTGGAGCAGCAACACCTGATAGAGGAAGATGTGCCACGTAAGGTCTATGATCAACTTTGGGTCAAAGATTAATTTGGTGACAGTCATCAGTTGCTCCTAGAATTTGCTACCTACAAAGTTTTCTGTTAGTCCTTTATGCGTCCTTACGTAGTGGAAAACAGCATATTATTTCTCTTCATTCCTATTTCAGGTCTGGCTTTTCAAACTGAGTATGAAGCTCATTTTATCAGTCTAGGTAACAGCTGCTGGCTGCAGGTGTAGCAAACTCCAGGTCACCTGAAATGAATGGGAGAAGCTATAAGTAAATGGAGTTTGATGCAGAAAAATTATGATGAGTGCTTGTTCCACCTGCTCTGTGATTAATATTATGTTGGTGCATGATGAATGTACAAAAGGACATCACTATAA
Source organism: Pitta sordida (assembly GCA_013390025.1). NCBI lineage: Eukaryota > Metazoa > Chordata > Aves > Passeriformes > Pittidae > Pitta > Pitta sordida. The sequence continues at coordinate 46,985 of WEKX01024267.1, forward strand.
AATTATTCTGAAAATGAAACCTGTATGCCCATTGACTTTTTCTTCTTAATATTTCAAAGATACTTTTAACTACCGGAAACCACCTGTGCCTATCCATTATCAGAAAACCTGCTTGTGATAGTGCTCTTTTCACTGGGCTTTAATATCTGAAAAGGGCATTCTGATGATTTTTTTTTTTAATTTAAATAGATAAAGCTTCAAACTGCTCCTCCAGATAACCTACAGACTCTGCAGCCTTGGCAAATTTCCTCATGTAATTTGCTAAGAGTGGTATTACCTGCACTGCTGATAAAGGTCCCGCTTCTGTACTGTTTGTCTGTAAATTCCTGCCAAGACCTGTCATTGAAAGACGGCCTTTCTGTGATCTCTCCCTTGGCATACCCAAGAACAGTGAATAAGAAAGTCTTTTACTTCAGCTGCTAAAACCCATGAACTGCATGTTCTTTACAAATTACATCAAAGTCTAGCATCTCAGTAGTAAAAGCTGCATTCTCCAGCAACCTATCTAGAGGACAGGATTTTACAATCAGCTAATTAAAACCTAGTACCTGAATTAGTTTTGAGAAACACCAAGATAATTTTCTGCAAAGCCACAAGTCGTGCATTTGCTTCTGAATATGATTTACCATTTGAAAAGAAAGTTAACCTAGATTAATTATTAATATTCCATACATGATGCACTTCCTTTCCTACGGTTAGTATATTTTCAAGCTGAGTTCAGAATATAAATGCTGTGAATACTGACGTGATGATGGGATGTAAAAGGTCATAATAGACCTAATTCTGCTTCCTTTTAACCACATTGGTAAATACATCACACTCATCAAGACATAAAAGCCAAAATCCAGTAACAGACTGAAATATCCAGTTCAATGTGTAGCAGGATGAACCTTTTTGTGTCTTTATTCCTTGTTTGTAATAAATATCTAATGCCTTATTGATACATAAAATAAATCAAGAGAACTATTGCTCTCATTTCATTAGACACCGGAGTCTGTGAATAACAACTGATGGGCTTTTTCTTTTTTTAACCTTGAATATCTAGTGTCAGATGTAATATAGGTCACAAATTGAGTGATTTTCTTATAAACCATCAGTTCTCAAAGGTTTTGCATGAATCCACTTCCTCTGTTTTGTGCAATGTTTGTGCTTGCTTACTCTGGACTGACTTCATGGGAGTGGTCAGGGTGGCCAGGTTAGCCTCATGCTCCTACTGTGCAAGTGTCTGCTGGCTGCTCTGTTAACAACAATTGGTATCAACTAGCCCGTCCTTGTCCAGTCTAAGTTGTCATTATAACCAATTACCGAATCACAGAATCACAGAATATTATGAGTTGGAAGGGACCCACAAGGATCATCTAGTCCAACTCACCACCTAACACCCGTACAGAGACCGAGAGCACATCCCAGAAGCTGTAAGAATAAGGTAATGAAACAGAAACTGATTTTTTTCTTTTTATAACACTGTAGAATGAAAGCTAGAAATGAGGGAAGCAACTCTTTCCCATGCATCTTTTCAAACAGAAGATGCCTTACACATGAGCAAAGTGTGGCTCAAATAACAGGAATGAGACTGTACATCACTGGGCAAATCAACGTTGATAAGAAGACTCCTCAGTTAGCTTTTTCTTTTGGTTAGACTATTATGCAAGAAGATCCTTGCAATTAGCTGCTTCCATTCACTTTGTTTTCAAAAATCATGTTGTAACAAATACACAGAAGAAAATGACCTGAAAGGCGACAACCCTGACCATGAAATAAACTACACCTAGTGTCATAGGCTGGCATTGTAATGCGTGTGGTGAATGCATCTTCGTATTTTGCATTCCATATTGCTGTGTTTTGGACAGCGCTGTCTGTAGCACCTTTTCCCCCTCAGTCACGATGGTAGATTCCGGAAAAATGTAATGACGCATTTCAGCAGTAGCGAGGACAATTCCGAAAAAGCGGCGGCGGCCCCTGTGGCTCGGCGGCGGCGCGGCGGCGATCGAAGCCGGGTTTTTTTCGTTTTCTGACTTTCCCTGGAGAATCAGAGGAACTGGACTCTTTTCCATAGGCACACTCTAACTGAAAAGAGATCTCGACTGCTTCGGGAGGCTTCACATCTGGCCAGGAACTTGATTTTGGTCACTTTTGCCCTCCCCCCGCCTTCAGTCCGGGGGAAGAAAACTGAACGGATTTAACAAACGGGTATTTTTTTGTTGTTCCTAAGCTCTCTGGAGCAGGGTTTTCAGTTATAAGTCTGTGTGTTTTAGTTAATAAATAATTTTTTTCTTCTTCTTCCCTTTGAGGAAAAGAGATTATTCTATCGGATTTGGTGGGGGAGGGGAAAATAACGCCAGAATCTAAACTTCAACACCTAGCTAAAGCAGTCAAGGAAAAAAAAGGTTTTCGTCACTTTACTAAGCTTGTTAACAACTAAAGGTGGAATTTGGATCTCAGTAGTTTATTCAATTTCAAAATTTTGAAGAAGTAGGTGGTTTCTCTAATTAAACTAGGATTTGCTGCCTCTCAAGCATGGGGTGGTGTTTGTCAGAGTCTTCTCAGGCTGAGGCTTGCCTTTCAAATGAGTCAATAACAATGGTAATAAAATACTTTTCACTTCTAAATGTCCTTTCGTCTGAGATGCCAAAGCATATTGCAAACATAACTATTATACCAAAATGTAGGTATGAATTATTCTCACAGTGGCAGAATCAGAATATTTGAACAGAGTGATAAATTGGTTTGCTCATGCTGATGACAAAAAAAACAAGAAAAAAAGAACAGTCTGGGCAAAAGTTGCTGCACAAACCAAACATGGTTCACCTGTAAATCTGCTGTCCTCTTGTGTGTCACTGCTGAGATGATGCTTAGCTTTTTTCTGTCTTGACTATTAGATCAGTTGTGGATTTTAAGTAACTTGTGACATTGAGTATTCAAGGTCAAAAACAGCTTTCACAGAGAATACCTCCTTTCCAAACAGGATGGGGTGAGGGAGGAAACAAAAATCTTGATGGCTAACAAAAATAATCCAAATATCCATCTTAAAGAGGCAGGTGCATATTATTCTAGTAAGCAGGGGCACCCATTCTCCTGGTAATTTGTGGCGGCTGCATGAAATCTGGGAAAGAAGGTATTTGAAAGAAAAGGCATATTTTCCCTCCTGCTTCTCCTCCACTCACCTCTACCTTTCATGAGAACTGCCAGCTGCCCAAGTGCTTGAAGTTCTCCACAACTGGGATTTTAGACTAGTGAAATGTCAAATGCCACAGCCTCAACCAGTATTCACAGAATCACAGAATATTCTGAGTTGGAAGGGACCCACAAGGATCATCGAGTCCAACTCTTAACACTGCCTCCCTGGCGGGAACCAAACCCAGGTCTCCCACATGACAGGTGGGGACACTTACCACTGTACTAAAGTGGATTTCTATTGCAGTCACTGGTGACGTTCAATCAATGTAAATGGAGCATACCCCAAAGGATTTAATCTAGTGAGACTGAGCAGAAGCCAATTTTTGCAAACACCCTAAATATTGTGTGTTGTCTTGATGGTGAAGCAGATGGTGCAAACAAGCCCAGAAAGAACAACTGAGCAGCACAGGTCATGCTGCACCATGCTGTGAGCTGGGCTGGGGAAGAGGCATCACCATGACACAGATCCTGCTATCCCAAACCTTCATGATGTCTGTCCAAGTTACTGCTTACAGTTGGGTTGCAAGCAGGGCTCAGAGCCTTCAGAGATGGTGTATGCTTGGCTCTGCGTTGTATCCACCCATATTGTATGAAGAGGCCAGATGGAGACCACGAGATCCAGAGGACGCTGTGTCCAGAGCCTGCTGGAGTTTACACCCTGGTGAACTCTTTCATTGTGTTTGAAGAGATGGATCCGATACAGTGAGTAAGCCAAATCTGGAGACAGGCTCCAAAGCGTGGCTAATGTGCAAACTGAGGAACCTGCTCTGTGTCACTGTATCTTGAAGTAACTGAGAACACAGCTCTGAAAGTGCAGCTGATACCAGGGTCCCTATTCCAGGTAAACTGTATTTCTCACTGTGCGCTTCAGTTGCTTGGAGTCCAGGAACTTCAGGAACAGGCCACTAGCAGACATGAATGAGTAATGGAAGAGCATCAAGTGCACTGACAACTATGAAATTTTGAGAGTCCCAGGCTTTCCTGCAGCCTGTCCAAACCTGCATATTATTTTCTGGTCCTCAGCATGGTGGTGTGTTTTCTTGTGGGTTTTTGGGTTTGGAAGGTTTTTTTAATTATTGAAAAGGAAAACGTTGGAAAAGTGGAGCAGAGCTTAACTACTCAGTTGTTTGCTATTACTGTTCAGCAGGTATAAAGAAATACATCTGGATTTTCTACTGACTTGAAAACAACGTTTCCCAGTGTCATCAGGATACTTTCAAATTTTCTGTTCAGCAGTTATCTCAGTGGAACAGCACTTTCCCTCCTCACATCTATTCTCTGCGCTGAAACAAAGAGGAAACTAATGCCTGCTTGTTTTTCACAGCTTGGCCCCCATCCTGAATTTTTTATGATTTGTGTGGCAGTGAAAGGCAAAGAAAGGGGGGAAAAAGCAAGATCAAAGAGGCGACAAGGAGAAAGAAGCTTCATTTTCCCCAAGCTATCCAAGGACTGACCACAACTCAGCTAGGGCAGATTTGTGGCCGTGGAGTAAGTGATCACAAAAGCATCAGGGAAAAGGCACAAAAGGCACTCCTTAGAGATTGGTAGCTTATTAAGGACCATTATTAATACAAGTTCAACCTAAATGGTAGGGTCATTTATATGATGCTGTTTAGGCTCTCTGCCCTAGTCAAATTTTACTACATTTTTATTCAGAGGCTTTATCTGATAGACACATAACCCTGAATTAATCAACCTCATTGTCATCCTCAGTTATCTGATTTTATGAATTCTGCACTAACCTAAGTGAAAAGACACTACACTTGCCACTGTCTTCCTTCATTTTCAGTGGAAGGAGGAATCACGGCGGCAAGTCGCACATGTGCAGTTGCAAAACAGGTCTCTACATCGCTAAAAAATCATGCTGCTAAGATCTGAAGCTGCAATATGGGGAGCGTGAAGTGCAAGAGGGCCAACTGTATATCAATGTGAGTAAACTGAGGGTACTGTCGCTGAGGTTATCACTGACTATGTGGCAATCTTTTGGGGAGATGTATCTGCAACAGCTTATTTTATTACCTTTTTCTTGTCCGTATTTGCTTTGCATTTTATTGTCATTAGGCCTGTAATAATCAGCCTTTTTCTCCTTTAGGTTCTAAAGTTAAGCATTGTCCAACTTCAACAGTAGTCAGAGTCAGAGAAGAGGCCACCTATATAGTGTGACTGTTCCATGATATTTAGGCATTAAAAGAAAACCTAAGAAACTAGGACAGCTTGCTTTAAAAAAAAAAAAAAGTTGTGTGAGTTTAAGGCTGCTCAAGGGCAACCTTAATTTATGTGCCAATAAGTTACACAAATATTTTCTCTACTATTCATTAAGAACAAATAGTTTCCTTGACAACGGCCACATTACATGGAACTTACCCGAGCTCTGAGTTCCAACAAAGTACTTTCTCTAAGAATGGAACATACTCATCTATCATGTAAATGTCTAATTTGTACACGGTTTTGAGAGAGGGGAGAAAATGGAATTTCCGGCAAATTAACACAGCGCTACTTTTTTACTTGAGTCAGATCCATGCTCTTCTCTGTAGTTTTCTCCTGCTTTTCATTTATATCTCAGTGATAACTTGTTATTAAAATTGTAGAATAATGGGATTGTGAGCTGGGTGTATTAAAACCTGCAAGGGGAGGACAGGATGCTGGTGAAAATTGTACTTGGGAGGGTCTGGGTTAAAAAAATGGAAGGTGGCACTCTTCTTCCGTGCAGAGTTGCTATGGAAAGTGTGTTCTCTGATTCAGCTATGATGATAATGGTTAGCTCTTTAGTGGGCAAAAATTAAGTATCTCAGCCTGATTACACACCAAATTGCTGTTTCCTTTTAAGCTACACTTTTCTCAGCAAAGAAACTACACCTTTCTCATTACTTGGTCCCGCAACACCTGCCAGGCTCCTGGCTCTTTACATGTAGGTGCCATCAGAAGTGTGTAGGTAGCAAACACCTGGGAATGAGCTGGGGATCTGCATGGCTGTTGCTGTGCTAGGAGCCCTCTATTCTCCTGAGGCATTCCCCAAAACAAACTGAACATTTAGAGTCTGGGCCAAGCTTAAATACTCTCTCTGGGTGTGGAAACACGCAGCTCTGTAGCAACAGGAACAGCCTGCTCCACCTTCATTTCAGAGGGAATGCCTTGTTCCCTTTCCCTATGGTCTCTTCCCAGTGGTGATGGGACCAGCTTCCCCAGGAAAGTCCTGCCTCTATGGTCCCATTTGCATAACCCTGCCATGGAAAATGGATTTGGCATTGTCAGATTTAATGCCCATGGGACTGTTCTGCAAAACTGGAAGAAAATAAGTCCCATTGTTTTTGTCTCCTGGTTTACATTCAATCCATGAGTCAATTTTAGATTTTTAAGATGTTGTTCTACCGGTTTTTCCTCCATTCCTGTTCCTATTGACACTGTGAAGATGGAAATAATTATTTTGAGCCCTCTGCTCTTGAAAAAAGACTCTCATTAGACACTGTTCAAACTTTTACACTCTTTGGAATCACAGGTGTGCTTTGTATCTGAAGATCTCTGACAGGAAGACAGGATCCTTTCCATCCCCTCTGTGTTAGTAGAAATACAGTATTGCTGTGGAGTACAATGGTGTCAGAATGCTGCACTCTCTTTGCTATTCCACTTTCCTTCCATCTATTTGCTTTATTTCCATTAGAGTTATCCCCCCTCATTTGCGAGAAACAAGTCATGNGGGGCGCACGAGCGACACTCAGGGACCTGCATTAATTAAGCGTAGGGAGGTGGAGGACTCATCCCCACATGGCGCCTCACACCACACAGGGCTCTTCTCTGTCTTGTACAGTGGCCGTCCCCATTCCACAGCCCCCGGCAAGTCTCAGAAACTACATGTCCTTCTCGCGGGGCCGGCCCAGTCCCAGCCCACAGGGACCGCCCCCTCGGTGAAGCAGAGGCATTGCACATGGGTCGGCCAAGAAACCTCACAAATGCCTGAAACCGAACTGTGAGAAATTTCCTCGCAAATCTGTGGGGTCGTGTTGGAGAGGTCACAATGCAGCAGGGATATNCTGTTTCCGCAGCTGCCACCGGGGACTGGACTGCTGTGACCACACACGGTCAGACGGCCCCACTGGCAACACAAACTCTGTGCCGCTGCTCCCCCCTNTAAAGGAGTCAGTTTCAATCACATCTTTTATCCCATGTGCATCTAACCTCAAATAGGATTATTTAATAGACTTACTATGGTAGTGCTTTTCCTGTTGAACTACATTCTGTTTTGAAGGAACAGCAATTCTGAGCAGCTTTGCAAAATTTGTTTCTTGCAGTTTGAAATTAGATTATTTGATGTTGTGAAAATCCCTAATAAACCAAACCCCAAAGATAATATATAATTATGCTGCTCCAAGTCTAGGTCAGTGTGACAACATGGTTGTGATGAAATACATCTTTATTCTTACTTCATAAAACTTATGAGGTTAAGATTTATGGACCATGTAATAATTTATTTCCTTTAAGTGCCTAATACTGCAAATGATGTGACAGACAAACACAGTAGCAGCCCTATCTGGATCTGCTCCCCTCCCTTTCAGTACTTAATTGTAACCAGGCTTCAGTCTGCCTTACTACCCCTTAATTACAATCTGTAAGATATGAATTTCTCTAGCTGCTTTGGAGGCCGGGAAATGAAAAGTCACTGTAAAGTCACCTCATCTGTGAGCAGACAGGTCACTGCCTGTTGCTGTGTGTGCAGACAAGGTCTGATTTTTCCTTAGTCCAGTGGTAACTGACACATTTTTGCTAACTTTGGGGTATTTTTTTGCTTGTCCTGATAACTCTAGTGAGAAGCTGCTGAAATGTGTGATTTCACTAGCTCAGGATGTGTGTGAATCTTTCCCTCATTTTCTGGAGATGAGGTAAAGGCAGCCCCGGATTGGTATGGTGACTTGGAATAAACCTGTTTGCTTGAATGTTTTAAACTGTGTAAATATCTTGCTGTAGGTGGGTTTTTTTTTTCTTTTCTTCCCCTCCACCCTCCCTCTCCAGTATAATAATGATGCTGAGTTACCTAGCCCATTCATCAAATACTGTATTATGATGCTAAGNATACCCAAAGGGAAAGTCCTTGTTGTTACAGCAAAACTCGGATGAAAAAGAAAAAAACCAAAAGAGCAATGTCCAGCTTTCGCCGGGGAAGGGCTCCGGCGAGAGGAGGGTTTCTGCAGGAATGCAGGGATGGGAGATGCAGGGAGATGCGTGATGGTGGAGCGGCGAGGGAGAGGCAGCGATCCCAGCGGGAGCGGGAGAAGAAAGAGAGCCCGCTTCCAGTATACTACAGTATTTCCAAAAAGCCCTCCTTCCCAGCATGTGGGGCAAAGTTCTTAGAGAATTGAAGTTTTGCACTCTCCAAATCCTTAAACCTCCTTCTTCGGAGCAGCGACTGCGAACCACAAATCCCAGAGCCCCCTCGGGCCGGTCCCGCTGGCTAATTTGTCCGGCAGGATCACATCCACTTACATTATCAACCTCATGGCTTGCAGAGGTAGGGGAATTCCCGGGCTGTTCAAACATTCCTGGTTCCTCCCCCTCCCTCCCTGGGAAGTGGGGGTGAAAGAAAAAAATTATTAAAACTTTTTCTTTGTAAACATATAAAACAAAACACTCTAATATCAAACCCATGACAACTGGAAACTCGTAATAAACTTGGTTTATTTCTTCAATTCCTAAACTCATTATAACCTCCCATGGAGCTCTGAGCAATTCAGCCTTACCATTATCATAAATCTCAACATATTTTTACATCAAAATCATCCTGACATACTGTTATTTCTCTTTCCTTCTGGTCATATAACATTTCCAGGCCACAACACTGAACATATTGAGCAATATCCTAGAAATGCTTTCCGTACTCCTTTTGTAAACTATCTATTTTGTAAAAGAAAATTTATGGTTGGGCAGAAAAATGATGCAACAGAAACCACCATGGTGTGTAGTGAGTTCACTATAATAAAAATCCCTTGGATTTGCCCATGAAAGAAATGATAATTTAAACATTTGGGAGATGAACTATTTTCTTAATGCCAGTATTTTCTTAAATGCCAGAAGAACACACTTTATGTGTCTCTTCATATAAGCCATGTAAAATCTGCTCACCTTTAATCAAATCACATCCAGCTAGGCCATGGTCTCTAATGGCCTTCTGGAACAGTGGACAACAGACCACCACATCCAGGTGTGTAATAAGGTTCATTTATCCTGTGCTGGAGAGCTAAACCCCCATATAGACACAGTGGAAGCAACCACTCCTCCTTCATGAAAATACAAGACTTTATTTTAATCATAGCAAAAGAATAATTTAGAGGGTTTTTTCACCTTAGTGTATGGTGACTTTCTTATTAAAATTTTGAAGTTCAGAAAAACGTAGATGTTGAGGGAACATAAGATAGCTCTGTAATGAGTTAGAGGTGACTTATATAAAAGTTGTTACTTAAAAGACGACCTTTAATCTCCAATGCTTGACTCTACACTGGCAATTGGACTGGCCCTGATTTTGAAGAACCCCCTTGAAATGTTGAAATGCCAGAGCATTTTAACAGACAAGTTTGCCACAGGCACAAACCCAGTCTTTACCATTAATTACCTCTTAAACTTTGCTTTCTGTGTAAGGGAAGTAGTTTGTAATTAAGTATTTTTGCTGAAAGAGTTAAATAGATGGCTTAACATGCTTGTTGTGCATTATTCAGCTGCTTAATACACAACATCTCTCTATTTTCAAGACAGATTACTGTGCCAATTCTTTTTGATGTGGTCTTCATGAGTACAGAAAGCACATATAGCAACCCTCAACTTGTAAATGGAAACTTTCCAGAACAAGTTCTGTGAGCCCGACAATGACTGCATTGATCATACTACTGAGACAGGAGTCTGCTCTTTGACATTCACAGAAATAAGGGGGAAATGATGCATAGGTAAGAATGCAGAAATATAGAAACATATGAGCTTTTCAGCAGCTTCTCTTTAGAAGCAAGGCACTGTTATTTTCTTCATAAAAATAACATGAGAAATGCAGCCCCTAGTGCCATTCTATTGCATTTTTTGTTGCAGTAGCAATAATGTAACTTGGGACCTGAGAATGGTACAATGTGCTTTGTTCAGCCATCTGCCAAATTTAATGAAGTGATAGAGAATCTTTTAAGCCGGATTTGGTCTGCATCGTATGATTAAATGGGGGAAGAGCCCCTATTATCTGTTAGATGTGCTTTTGGATAAAGATCAGGTTTGCATGATTACATGAATTTGGGGTATTCTACATTTCTGCCTACATCATATTGAATAAAAAAATTCAGAATTATTTGGTGCCCCTTTAATTTTGACAGGTATCTTTCATTTTGACAGCAAAAAGCCAAATTTCTCCATTCCTTCCTAACATTTACATAATGTTCTTTATCTTTTGACTTCTCTTGACTTTTATAATTTTGAATTGGACCTTTTTGATTTCCTGAGGAAAGACCATTTGCTTCAGAAAACAACAGACTGCATGAAGATCTATGCCTGTGCTAGCCACTGGGAAGCGATAGAAACAGGTTTCTCACTTGTATTTCCTCTTGCAATAGGCAAGTCAATACATTTAATCTGAATGCTGTTGCTCTGGAGGCTTGTGGAGGCAAATGTACAAAATTAACAGTTTCTTCCACTTTGGGGTGACAGCTCAGAACCTTACCTGGGCAGAAAACCTCTCCTATTTTAGCAATATTGGAAGGAGACTGTGGTGAAGGAAAACTTCAGACACTAGGAAGAACATATTGCATTGTTTTATTATGATGATAGGTTTTGAAATCCTCAGCTGAGATTGTAGCCCTGTTATGGTAAGTGTTGTTGAAACACTGAGTAAGAGATACAGCCTTTAGGGTTTCTCTATATGACCAAGAAAGAAATGGATACCAAGGGAATGTGATTTCAAATCCAGGTTCAGTTTTATGCCAGATACATTGCATAGGCCCAGCTGGAAAAGATGAAGGTTTTGTTTATTTCCCGTGGACGTCACTGATGGAGCAAGGAGCATTCCTTGGGTATGCATACCTTCAGTCTGCTGCATGGCCCAAAAGGTAGTCCTTGGTGCCGTGGTGATACTAACACCACTGTCCACAGATGGACAGCCTTGTGGGGAGTGCTGCAGCACCATTGTGCTGAAGAAGACATGTTGCACTGCAAACTCTGTTGGCAGCTCAGTTTTACTACTTGAGAAAGGGACTGTGGGATATTCTAACACGGGCAAGACAATCTGATGGGCACTGGTTATCAGGTTCATGATAAACTTTGCTTGTGCAATAGAGAAATGCAATCCCTATAACACGATTTAAGTGGCATGGAAACACTGCCACGCAATGTTGCTTGTTAAAGTTACACCATTGAAACAGTTGGGTCTTTTGTTGCATTTTGGGGTTCAGTGTCTTACCTGTATTGTACTGTTCAAGTTGTCACTGCTGCTGCTTGCAGCCACTTTGCTTCTCTGGCCTCCATCTTGTTCAGAATGGCATATAAAAACTTCCAACTATGTGAATTACATATAGAATCACAGAATCACAGAATATTCTGAGTTGGAAGGGACCCACAAGGATCATCGAGTCCAACTCTTAACACTGTCTCCCTGGCGGGAAACGAACCCGGGTCTCCCACACGCCAGGTGGGCACACTTACCACTGTACTAAAGTGGATTTTACAGTAGTCCCTCGCTATTTTGCGGTTCACCATTCATGGGTTCAATACATTGCAGGGATTTTTTCAATGTCTTTACCATCTTTACCACTACTTTGTGGATTTTGCTTATCGTGACATCTTTCTGGAACCAACCCCTCCTGATATTCAAGGGATTACTGTAATGTTTTTTCTGTTATTCAACACACTGAAAACAGTGATCTTCCATAGTACTTGTATTTCCTATGTGGCAGTTTTTGCATAAACATTTCCTCAGACTTGACAGGCACAAGGGCTTTCCAGCTATGTTTGTCACTGCCCTTGCAAGTATAAAATATGTGCTCCTCTGGTGAAAAGACATTGCAGCACTAGGTATTTCTTAGGCTATTGACAAAGTGACAGTGTCATAAGTGCCGTAAGAGGTAACATTTAAGAAGGAAGCAGTAGCTAACATCCAAGGCAAGTCAGGAGACAACAACTTGGTGATGAGCTGGTGCTCTGCGAAGTTTCATCTCTGCTTTGCTTGGGGAGCTCCTACCAGAAGAAGCAGTCAATTCTGCAGAATTGGGCAGGGCCATAGTCTTTTGCGATGCTGTAGTGGTTTGACCCTGGCTGGATGCCAAGATCCCAGGAAAACAATTCTCTCACTAATCCCTGCAAACAGGGAGGAGAAAATATAACAAAAGGTTTTACAAGTTGAGATAAGGACCATAAGAAATCCCTTACTGATTACCATCATGGGCATAACAGACTCCATATATGCATGTATACATATATATGTATATATACACATATATATACATGAGTATATTAATAGAATCTATTGATAAAAATATCAGAGGTTAAGAATGAGAAGCACAAGAAATCTTCAAGACACACAGAATCACACAGAATATTATGAGTTGGAAGGGACCCACAAGGATCATCTAGTCCAACTCACCATCTAACTTCCGTACAGAGACCGAGAGCACATCCCAGAGCGTAACACCAGCCTAGATCCCTCACAGTCTAGCAGGCCACTCCGAACCGGAAGGGGCCCAGGGTCATCCAGCCCTACACCCCCCAGCTAGACCATGTCACTAAGCTGCTCGTCCAGTCTTCTCTTAAACACCTCCAGGGATGGCGACTCCACCACCTCCCTGGGCAGCCCATTCCAATATGCAATTACTCTCTCTGTGAAAAACCGCTTCCTAACGTTAAGATTGAACCTCCCCTGGCGTAGCTTGAGGCCGTGCCCTCTCGTTCTGGTGTCGTCAGCCTGGAAGAAGAGGTCTACACCCATCTGGCTGCAACCTCCCCGCAGGTAGTTGTAAACAGCAATGAGGTCCCCTCTGAGCCTCCTCTTCTCCAGACTGAACAGTCCCAGTTCCTGTAGTCGCTCCTCATAGGGCCTGCCCTCCAGTCCCTTCACCATCCTCGTTGCCCTTCTCTGGACCCTCTCAAGCAGCTCAACATCCCTCTTAAACTGGGGAGCCCAGAACTGCACACAGTACTCAAGATGAGGTCTGACCAGCGCTGTGTACAGGGGAAGGACAACCTCCCTGGACCGACTGACCACACTGTTCCTGATGCAGGCCAGGATGCCATTGGCCTTCTTAGCCACCTGGGCACACTGCTGGCTCATATTGAGTTTCCTATCGATCAGTACACCTAAGTCTCTCTCCACTTCACTAGTCTCGAGCCACTCCTCCCCCAGCCGATAGCGGTGCATGGGGTTGTTATGGCCGAAGTGAAGAACCCGGCACTTAGTCTTGTTAAACCTCATACTGTTGGAACCTGCCCATCTCTCCAGCCTGTCAACGTCCCTCTGGAGGGCCTTCCTACCCTCCGGCAGTTCAACATTTGCCCCCAGCTTAGTATCATCTGCAAACTTGCTGATGATGGATTGAATTCCCTCGTCCATGTCATCGATAAAGATGTTGAACAGTACTGGGCCCAACACTGACCCCTGTGGGACTCCGCTGGTGACTGGCCGCCAGTCCGATGTTGCACCATTCACCACCACCCTCTGAGCTCGCCCTTCCAACCAGTTTGTAACCCAGCATAAAATGTTCCTTTCCAGCCCGTGCTTTACAAGTTTCTCCTGAAGCTTATTGTGGGAAACCGTGTCAAAGGCTTTGCTAAGGTCCAAGTACACAACATCCACAGCCTTTTTGTCCGCTCCCCTGTGTTCTTCCATGGGGTGCAGGGGCACAACTGCATCACCACGGTCTTCACCATGGTGCTGCTCCCCCTCCTTCTGCACTGGCCTTGGTGTCTGCATTGTTGTTCACATCTTTTTACTCTACTCTTCCCTGGCAGCCATCTTTGTCTGCCACCCCCCTTAACTTCTTCTTTCTTCTTAAATGTGTTACAGTTGGGTCTCCTATATCGTGGACCTGCGGTCTTAATTGGGTTCTGTGAAGCCCTACTGTCGCATTGAATGGCAGCTCATTAATATGCAAATTTCCCCTGTACCGTCAGACAGCTCCCCGGTGCTGTTTTGGCACTGTGTTGCTGTGTATTGGTTGCTGCAGCGGCCGTGCAGGGGGTAGAGAAGCGGTGGAGCCGCCATAGCTGGGACCGGGCAAGCGCCGCGGTGGGGCTGCCATGCCTGGGGTGGGACAAGCACAGTGGTGGGGCAGCCGAGCCGCTGTGGCTGTGAGGGCTGATTTGCATATTCATGACAGCCTAATTGAATATTCATGTGTGCCAGGTTGCGTATGCGCAGTTGTGAAAAGCAGCCTCCTTCATCGCTAAAAAATCATGCCGCTAAGATGTGAAGCCGCAATATGGGGGCTGCGAAGTGCAAGAGGGCTGACTGTATCACAGAGGTGTTTCTATCACTCCTGATTGGCCTGGCCTTGGTCAGTAGTGGCTCCAGCCTGGAGAGCTCTGCCAGACATGGAGGAAGCTTCCAGCAGCTTCTGAAAGAAGCCTGCCCTATGGACTCCCAGCTGCCACCAAAACCTGGCTACAGAAGCTCAATACAGATGCCTTTGGGTGAGCTGTTTCAGGCCTGGAACCAGTACAGTCACTGCTGAAGGCTGCTATTACTAACAAGTCCCATGTACAGACAGCACAACACACCATGGATGTACTATAGTACTTCCAGACTTGAGCTGAAATGCCATACAGATGTTTGCCATCCCTTGACTCCCAGTCCAGTGAGTTCCCAGAAATCTCTGCAGGATGCTTTGTGGATCAGAGCAGTTGATTTTTGGGTGTCCCATATCTGGTATCATGCAGCTGTTGGATAGGCAGCTATTGTGTCAGCTCAACAGACATTGCTGTTACTCTGTGCTATTTAGACAAAGGAAATAACCAATGTTCTCTTTAATATGAGAAGTGAGATTTATGAAGAAAAACAAAATAATTTTACAGTGCCTTGACAGATTCTGCATGTCTTAGTAATGACAGCTTAGGCACCTCAGATGGTGCATGGTCAGGACAGGCAGAATCACAATCACAATTTTTCCAGTTGGTAGGTGAAAGAAACACAGAGTTTAAAAAAAAAAAAACCCTGAGTGTCAGTGTACCCCTGTGCAATATGATTTTTCCACTGGTAAAAATGTACTTTTACTTCATATCTTTTGAGTAACTGCACTTATATTGAAGCATTCTGAGTGATCTGGAAAAATTGTCCTAAGCTGGGGCCATGAGAATAGTCGTCATGTATCCCTTGGGGCTGTGCCTTGGGAGTGTCACAATAGAGAAGGCAAAGCACTCTGGGGTGCCCCAGGACTCAGGCAGTGGAAAGGGAAGGGGACCAACAAAACTGATGACACAGGCATTGGTGGGGGCCTTGCCCACACACACACAAAAAGAGGTCATAGTGGGCTGGTCACAGGGAGACAAGAATATCCCAGCCAACACTCCTGGCAAGGATGAAACATAGTGAGCTGTCATGATTAATAATAGAATTTAATCTGACGCTGTGAGGCATAAAATATATTCACCCCACCATGTTACTGACACACTGGAAGCTCCCAGCAGAGATGTGCAGAGTTGCCAGATATTGGAGAACTGAGACAAGCATAAAGATTTTTGCATCCTCCTTCTTGGAATGCAGGGCTTGAAGACTGTACTGCTTTTGGACCCAGATTTGTACATCCCAGGTGCGTTGCCCACAAGCACAAGGTGACGGGCCCCTGGGCTCAGCAGCTGGTTGCACTGCTGCTGTCAGTGGTCCTGTCGCGGCAGGCAAACCCCGGAGAGCTGGAGGGACTGCAATTCATACATGGCTGATGCCCACCATGATATGAATTCTGCAAAACTCTTCTTTTAGCTATTTTATTTTCTCTTGGCCTGTTACCATAAAAGTGAAACATTTCAAAGCCTTGCAGTTTGTCCAGAAGTTTTCTTCCATCAATTGGCTTAGATTTAAAACCACATAAACTACAGAGAATGTAAGAAAGATACCTGTTGTAAACAGGTAATTGAATGGAAGCCTTTGAGGTCTAGATTAGTGAATCAGAAACTAGGTTTTGCACCCAAAAGATACTCCTTTTCCTGCCATCTGTCTTCATGCAAAAAGAGTAACCTTGTACTATACTGAGGCAGGACGCAGAAGGAAGGAAAACGGCTGCAAAACCTCATTGTGAACTCAGTTGTTGGAACAATGGAGAATTTATGTGAAATCTCTCTGAAACCAGTTTTAACCAACAGATTTTCAATTATCTGACAGTTAAATTTTTCTGTTGATATTACACTCCAAGGCATAAGCTTTATCATATATGACATATGATATCACATATCACATATGGATGAGAGGAAGGCTGTAGATATGGTGTATCTGGATTTTAGTAAAGCATTTGACACAGTCTCCCATGATACACTCCTGGGGAAGATGGCAGCAAGGGACTTTGATAGGAGTATTCTCTGCTGGCTCAGGAACTGGTTGGATGGCCGAGCCCAGAGAGTGGTGATTAATGGTGTCTCATCTAGTTGGCGACTGGTTACTAGTGGTGTCCCCCAGGGGTCGGTGTTGGGTCCAGTCCTGTTCAACATTTTCATTGATGATATAGATGACGGGATTGAGGCCATCATGAGTAAATTCGCGGATGACACCAAGCTTGGAGCCTGTGTTGATCTGTTAGAGGGTAAGAAGGCCCTGCAGAGAAACCTGGACAGACTGGAGAGATGGGCAGATTCCAATAGGATGAAATTTAATAAGTCTAAAGGTCGGGTTCTGCATTTTGGTCATAATAATCCCAAGCAGAACTGTAGGCTGGGAACAGAATGCTTGGAGAGTGGTGAGGTGGAAAGAGATTTGGGGGTGTTAGTTGATAGCAAACTCAACCTGAGCCAGCAGTGTGCCCAGGCAGCCAAANGTGACCTGGACTTATTAAACATGTTTATTGTTCCATTTACCTGTTCCTGTTTATTGCTAATTGAATACTTCTTTAGTCCTACTCACCAAATAAAAATTTGTGATTGGGCCCATTACAGGTACATATTACTATTCCAGGCCCCAAGAAATAAGTGCATATTAGCTCAGATAGTCCCGAAATAGGTCACCTGAGCACAGGTGTATAGCAATGCTGGCAGTAAGTGGGTTTTGCTACTCTAATTTTTTTTTCTTAATTTGTGATGTGAAGACCATAAGTGTTATAATGAAGTTCTCTAACTAAGTACTCTTCTCTAAGTACTTAACCAGTTGTTTAAAATAATCCATGATGACAGCTGGAGACCTTTGGGAGTAGGTTGTACCATATTTCATCCATATAGCGAAACTTCCTAAAAACTAAACTTCTCTTACAAGAATTCTCATGACAGCTTGTAGCTACATCCTTGCTGCATAAAATAAAATGCAGAAGTGGAGAGTCTAATGGGAAAAGAAAAGCTTTGGGAAAGTCCCCTGTATGAAGTGTATATACCTAGTTATAAATCCATACTGCTGATGATCCTAGTCTGGGGGGTTTTTTGTTTTCTTTTTTTGTTCATTTGTTTGTTTAAAAGTGTAACAAGTAGTTACTGCATAAAAATGTACTACTTTTTACACCTTATGAATTATTGTAACTCACAAGAAAAGATAGAATCCTTTTGCATTTATATAGTCTAGCACATAAACCTACTGCACAGTAATGTTTTCCTACCCCAAGTATTAATAGTAGAACAGTCTTTCATCTCCTTTGGAGTGCTTGCATGGTTTGTGATACTTTTAGTATAACATCATAAAATAGAACTTTTGTGTCAAAAGTATGTATATATGCCGTAGTCTCTCAGGAAGGAAAAGTTATTTTCCAAGTAAAATCATATTTTAAATGTGAATATTTCTGAAGATTTTTATTTTTAACCATGATCAAATGTTTAAGCTATCTTAATGAGAGAACACTGTAAACAACTCCAGGTCAGGGCAAGAGGAGTACAAAACAAGGTCTGAGCACAAATAATTTGCAGATTTTGTTTAATTCCTGCATTGTTAACTTAATTTAAAATTTGTTTCTACTCATTTTAGACATGACTAAAAGTAAATTTCAGTACAGAGGAGTTTTTACAAGGATAAGATGAAGGCCTAGAGTGGAAATAAATTGTGGACAAGCACGTCTAAACCCCACTGAGAGAGAAGGAAACTCATAAGTGGAAAGTGGGGAGCTTTCTGGTTTGGGGTTTTTTTCTGTCTCAAGACTTTTGTATCAGGCATCATTGCTTGGAGTGCTGCAAAAATCAGTTACTGATGGTGAATTTTCCGTGACTCCATAGAAGAGTTACATGCTTCAGTCCCATTCAATACAAATTAGACATCTGAATCCTTGAAGTGCTTTTGAGAAACTGATACTGAAACACACACAAAGGTTACTAGTTCAGCTCAAGACTGCTTTACAAGTGCTGGGCAAGCACAGTCCCAGTGTCCACCATTCCAAATCTCATGAGTAATATCCTGTCAGTCATATCAGCAGTGTCCCTTGTATTGCAATAACGACCTTGCAGCTTCCTAATGATTTGTTATGTGTTCTGCTTGAGTCTGATGCCACACTTCTCCTCCTGAGCTTTTGGCCAGAAGGAGCCTAGTATGAAATTCAGAGTGGCTTATCAAACTCTATGGGTGGCACCAAGGTCTGAAACTTAAATCCCTGACACACAGGTTGAGAAAGGGAACAGCTGTCTGCAACCTTTTGAACTTTCTGAGAAAGTCAAGTATTGCCACGTAGCCTAATGTTTCTGTTTGTCCCCTTGGTAGCTGTTTATATTCTTCTCTATGAAAAAGCAAGATGTTTGAATATAGAGGACTTTTTATGTGTGCTTCTGTGTTGCCCCAGTGCACAGATAAACTCTGGACGTGCTTTGTGATTAGAATAATCTCACATGATCAGTCATACATTGTTCTCTTGTCAACAGCAGCCATCTAGGACCAGCCTTGTGTCCTGGACTAAATCCAGAATAAACAAGCACCCTGACGGAAATGATCCATAAACACCCAGAATCTGGAGACTTTCTTAACTTGCAAGATGCAAATATTTTCTGGGAAGAAAAAAACCCAACAACCTATTATATTTGACATAGGCCATTTTTGGGGGGCTGAAAAATTTAGAAATGGAAAATTTCAAGCAATTATTTCAGTAATTTCTTTAGTTTATAAAGAAAGTTTGGGGGTTGTGAGCAGGTGTTTAGAAACTTGGTTTTTTTAAAAACCATTCTTTTCTATAGATGGAGTAAGATATGCATAGGGCCTAATCTTTAGTGACATAAATGAGAAAATATACACGAGCTAATGAAGCTGCCAATCCTTTGTGTCCTTAAATGTATTACCATCTCTTCATATTGCTTCTAGGACTATAGAAATTCATTCTTTCAGCAGTACACCCTTTTCCTCCCAATTCTTGTGAGGCATATAGACTGTCCTATGCAGATCACAATATTCCTCTTGCCATTAGTCGTACTCATGGCAGATAAAGATAAAACTGTTTTTCTGGCAGTTGTGCCCCATGAAACTGATTTTCCATATGAAATTGTCTATAAAACCTTGCATATTCAATTAAAAAAATAAAATGCACTCCAGACCAGAGTTAACTTCACCTACTCTGGCATACATAATTAACACAACTGTGGCTATCTTACTTTGCAGATAAGAGTCTGGTAGGATTACAAACAAGATTTCTGTTTGTTGGGGTGTTTTTTACTGATCTGCAGGCTCTCAAGGGAGATGCTGAAAATCTTTCCCGGCAGATACAGTATGTTGCTACTTCTTTTAATCCCCTAGCCAGTGTATCCAGGGCTGACTCAGGATCTCCGCAAGTTATTCAAGTCAAGTTGAACAGCAATTCCAGATCTGTAGAGTGCACCATTGATAAGTGTATTATAATCTGCACCTGAAGCTGTAGATTATGATTTCCTGGAAAACAATGAAATACATTATTAAAAACGTTTTAAGGACAGGGACAAGCCGAAGCTGTAAAAACATCTGCATTCTTTGTGCCGACCTATTGAAGGGTGAGCCTGACACCACAGAAATGAGTATTTAACCCTTAAGTTTTCCTGCTGCAATAACAAACATAGTATATATTTCTTATAATCTTTCTGCTTCTACCAATGTTTTGCCCTAGAGGGCCAGAACTTAACAGTGTGAGTTTGTATCTGACAAAGTGATCTCTAACTAATCTCCACTATTATCCCATTTACCGAAAGTGCTGCTCCTCCATAGAATCAGTAGCAAGAGTACTTCCTCTGAGAAAAACATTTCCATTCTCAAACTGCCTAAGGGAGGAATTAGAGCAAAAGGTATACACATCACAACAGGATGTACTCCAGTGTGTTACACGCTGCTATTTCAGTATGCAGACCTTTATCTCCATTCCTGCCTTTCCATTCCTCACTATTCGTTATCTTTCCCCTTGTGCTGAAGCTTCAAGGCATTTCTACTCTCTCTGCAGCTGAGAAAGAAGAAATGCTGGCAAAGAATTAGATTAATGTGTGGAAAGGGGAATTCTCCTTCTCTAGGTTATTCCCTTAGCAAGCTGTTTCATGTATGTTATTACACTGCCAAATATATCATTCTACCCCTAAGAGAACCTCTCAGCTGCTCTGCAAATCTGCTGGGTTTATATTACAACTGTGAAAAGTAGTAGTTGGAAGCATTTTCATGTGTTACCTACAGAGGGGCCAGGAGAGTGTCAGGAGAAAACCAGAAACAACTACAGGCTAGAAAAAAAAAAAGAAAAAAGGACATTGACGCACTCTTTCTTTGTTTCTTTCTTTCTGAAATCTGTCTGTAGAAGAAAAAGGAGTAGCCAGGACCTTTAGGATTGTATCAGGTCCTGAGTGTGGGTTGAGGCGGTCACGGTGCCATGAGTGCCAGGAATTTGTATGCAGTGTGGACAAATGCAAGTGTGAGCCATTTTGTCTGCTCCCTTTTCTCTGCCTGTGTGAATATGTATCTGGTTCAGGTACAGCTACAAAGGCATAAACATTTTGCAGAAGAAGGGTGGAAAGATATGAGTGTAAGATTGCCTGATTTTATATTACTGTGGTACTGACAACATTTGCTCTTTGCAGAATTATTTTTTTTTCCCCTCAGTCTCGAGTTTGAGGGCATGTAAAGGAACTGCTTTAGAAAGTCTCAGGCTCAGTTCCCCTTGCTGTTTGTAATAACGACTGTCAAGTGTGTCATGCAGCATGGTCTGGCAGCGATCCACACGGTGCCAGGTGTCAGCCTGGAGGCTGATAGCACATCAGTAGAGCAACCTGTGAGACCAGAACAGGCAACATAAGGCATTTCATGTTCCCATACAGACAATGGCAAGAAGATATTTGGCATCAGTCGTGCACAGATTAGATGCAGTAACAATCTGGAGTAATATGGTAGAACTGACTCCAAATGTTTTTAGGCTAGACTGCTGTTGTTGTAAATACAAAGACAGGGCTGGAGATCACTGCTTTATACACAGGTTTGGCAGGGCCTGATACGCTGTGTGCATCTCAACGTTGTTTATAAATTGGAGGTAAAACAGAAAAGAAAAACAGCATCCAGAAGTAAGTAAGTTAGCAGTAATGATACATAAGAATCACAGAATCATTTAAGTTAGAGAGACCTCTAGGATTATCAAGACCAGTGTTTAACCTAGCACTGCCAATTCCACCACCAACCATGTCCTCAAGTTCCACATCTACACTTCTTTTAAACACCTCCAGGGATGGTAGCTCAAACTCCTATTGCCCTGGGAAGTCTGGTCCAATGCTTGGTCCAACTCTCTTGGTAAAGA
The DNA here is from genome assembly GCA_013390025.1 of Pitta sordida. NCBI lineage: Eukaryota > Metazoa > Chordata > Aves > Passeriformes > Pittidae > Pitta > Pitta sordida. The sequence goes on from WEKX01024267.1 coordinate 68,995, forward strand.
AATTCTATCTAATAAAATATCCTAAAGTCATTTCCTCTTTTGGACAAGAGAGGTTGGGAGAAGAAGACAGTAGGCACGTCCGTTGTCTGTGATAAAGAGGGTTGGAGGGACTAATTCAGTGGGTTTCAAGAAGATTTTGAAAGCAAGAAAAAGTAGAGCATTACAAGGTACTGTTCAAGTACTGAAAGGGTAGACACAAAAATTGGAGGACTTAAATCAGGTCAATCCAAGTCCAGAGATATCTCCCACATGTCTGAGATTCTCTAGGGAAACCCCCTTTCCTCAAGTCACAGAATATTCTGAGTTGGANATTCATCAGTCCTTTCACCATTCTTTTTGCTTTTCTCCCAGCCCTCTCAAGCAGTTCAACATCCTTCTGAAACTGGGGAGACCAGAACTGTACACAATACTCAAGATGTGGTTTAACCAGTGCCGAGTACAGGGGAAGAACAACCTCCCTAGTCCTACTGACTACACTTTTCCCAATATAGGTCAGGATGCCATTGGCCTTCTTAGCCACCTGGGCACACTGTTGACTCATATTAAGTTTTCTGTCAACCATTATTCCTAAATCCCCCTCCATTTCACCACTCTCTAGCCAAGTCATTTAGGATGAAATCAGCATGGCCATCGGGCAGATATCTGTGGCAAGGGTGCTCATGAGAAACAGGAGTATCAGGAGTGACCAGTCTCAGCTTCTGTGCTTAACACTGCTGGTAAACAGCTCAAGCAGGACTCCTGTGCAACCTCACATGATTGGCAGTAGAGCCTGCTGGATCTGGGTTAATTCCAGGTGTATGGGAAGCAAAGCCATCATCGCTGATCAGACCAACCTAGCTGGGCTCATCTAAAGCCACTGGCATCTGGTGTCTGGAAAATTCCCAGGTGTCTGTCACTCCACACTCCAAGCTTCCTGAGCAATGTCCTGTACATCTTTAATTCTAACCATTCAAAAGTTTTGTCATATGGATTGTGTCCACACTGCACAGGGTAGTCTTTTACATCTGTCATGTCTGTATTTCCTCCAGATCTGAAAATAGTGATGAATACAATAATCAGTCAAGAGTGAGCGAGCTGGTGAAATGAGAATAGTATCTTTGCCTTGAGACTTGTCCTTTTCCTATAAGAGTATTACACTGAGTCTCCAGTTTTTGTGGGCCCATGGGTCTAGAAACAGGGTGGAAAAGCCTGAATTCTCAGACAGTGAACTAATGAATATTCAATTAAGCCCCTCCTATCACCCTGTCTCCCTCAGGGACAGGACACGACCATGGCCGGGCCAGGATGGACCAGGCCACTCAAAGCCGGGCTGCTTGCTGCTCCCTCCCAGGCTCCCTCCCTTTGCCAAAGCTGAACAGGACGGGACCAGGCCTGGGACCAGACTGGGCTACGCCACTCATGGCTTCCTTCCCTGCTCCCTCCCTTCGCTGAAGTGGGATGATATGGGACGGGATGTGACTGGGATGCCTCAGCTATTAAAATGACACTTTTCTCTTTTTTTTTTTCCTTTTTTTTTTTTTTTTTTTTTCTCTGACCTTGGCTGCTGGCCCCCCCCACCACCCGTAGCACAGGCCCGCCCCCCCTGGGGGAATGGGAAGAAGGTGTCTACCGCTCCCTCTCTCACACACACACACAGTGGCAGCCCCATCTTGCAGCCTGGTGGAGAATAATTCCATCCACACAAAATCCCACATTTACGTTAAATGCACCCCAGATGGGACCAGGATGGGATGGGCCACACGGCTCGCAGCTCACAGCTCACAGTCCCCTCCCCACCCCTGGTGATTCCTAGGCTGGGCTTATTTACATAGTCATGAGTTTATTTGCATATTCATTAGTGGTCTCCCTTTGCAGTGTTTTCTGTGCCTGCATGTGGCACCACTTCTTGCTGAAAAAAGAACCGCATACTATTGAAACCACGGAGGTGCAGACTGTGGATAAGTGGGGGTCTTCTGTAATGCTAAAGGGTTATTAGTTGCTAGATGTCCCCAAGACTCTGGTGTATGCTTATAATGACATAAAAGTAAGGCAGCCGTGAACAGAGTCAACATGAAAATTAAAATGTTATCTGAAAAAGAAGGAAAATGACAATGCAGTGTTGTTGGGAATTGACACACACAAATAGATTAAGAGGTGACACTATTTCTTCCACCAGATCAGTTTTTTGTTTTGCATGGGGACCTCAGTCCAGTAAACTCCTGTAGTATTTTCCAGCACAATAATTTCCAAAATAGTTAATAATATTATGTAATTATGGCTCTATTCACTAAAGTTCTCATGCAAAAACCTAATCCCTCAACAAAATTAAACATAGAAATATTAACCCAATTTATGGGTCCTGTGAGGACAGAGAGATGAAGTCCATGTTCTGACTTCTCAGGAGCTGTAATCTTGAGAAATCCATTTAGTACAGTCATGACTGTCCCCGCCTCTCATGCGGGAGATCGGAGTTTGATTCCCTGCTGGGGAGGCAGTGGTGCCGTTTAAGAGTTGGATTCGATGATCCTTGTGGGTCCCTTCCAACTCAGAGTATTCTGTGTGATTCTGTGACCTGGTGGACTAGAGGGGCTCACTTATCCCCCATGTCTTCCAACTTTCAAACTCTTCCACACAGAGCACCGTAATTCTTCCAGCCTCCTTCTGCTGGGTCTTTCCCCTACTCATCCTTGAGATGTTGTCCTGCCATGATTCACACAGCTCATACACATGCAAGAGACAAAAAATGTACCTGAAGACAAAGATCAAGACTTTGAGCTATGCTTTTGGTTTTGCCTGGCGTCCTGTTTGTCATGCTTTTGCATTGACTGACAAATACATCTGTAGACCATCAATCTCTAACATTTGATTATATATTTTATATATATTGATAGATATAAATAGATGTATAAATAGAGATACCAATCTCTAACATCCCAGTCTCAGAGCCCTTTCCACCTACAAGCATAACCCTGTTTGTAGAAACCATCCAGCAGAACATTACTTTAAATCCCTGTGTAGATACACAGCTCTTCAGGGTGTGATAACACGGCATCAGCTGCAAAATTCTGAGGGTTTATCCACTTTTTATATCACCTGAGAGAGTAGCACAGAGAGTAGCACATCTAGCCTCACTGGTGAACCTCAGAATATCATCTGTCCCTTTCAGAGACACAGCAGACCAAAATGTGTAGTCTTGAAAGATGAGTATTGTGAGCACCATGGCAAATCAAGTGCTGTGTTGTTGAGAACTGGACCATATCCAGGTCACCAAACTCAGACATGATCACATCCTGCCCTATCTTCAAAGAGGTCATCAGAAGGAGGTATAGAAATCCCTACAGGCAGATGGAAAAAATCTGCCCCTAGAAGTCCTCTAATCTTGACAGAAGCTGGTCAGGTCTGAGCTGTGACCTGAAAAGAGTTTTTTATTGGAATATTTTTCATTCTTGCTAGTGTTTAAATATCCACCTCTTATTTGAATCTTGCTAAGTGTAAAACATTTGTATTGGAAAACTGTCCCTCTCTGTCTTAAAAACAGAGAACTCATTGAGTTCATTGAGAACTCATTGAGTTCTCAGCTGTGTGGTGGGCAGCTTTTTACTTCAGTATAGACAATTCACATCAGCCTAATTTGCCACTATCTTGCAGAACTTAATTAACTTTAGCAAAATATGTGATTATGTATTGACCCGGAGACTGTCAAACTACTAGACTATATTAATTACCAAAAAAAATTATCTTTTTTTTCTCTCTTTTTTTCAGAGGAGGAGGTAAAATAAATAAGAAAAAAAGCTCCACCCTTGAGATGTTTTCCTAGCTGTCGCTTGTGCAGAGGCAGGGAGACCAGAGAGGAGAAGCAAGATAAAGCAAGATAAAGGAGGGGGAAACTGTGGAGAGAAAGAACATTTAGCTCTGATTTGTAGGACTTACAGAATGACTTTATGTCCAAATTCCAAGTGTGAGGCCAAATTAATTTCTGATGCTGTTCCATCAGCCTCTGTGAAGTGCTGCCAGAAAGTGCTTTAGCTTAGTGTTGTAGTGTTGTTGCCTAGTGTTGTAGAGAAGGAAAATGGGAAGCTTGTTCTTCCACAGGGAAACACGTGAAAATAAAGGCTCACTCAGGAGCCATAAATGTAGTTTTTATAATGGATAAAAGATTAAATGCTACATGAGCAACCCTGCATGGCATATTGTGTATATCCATGGCTATCCTGCTGCACCCTGAGTCCCTGGACTGGCCCCACCCCGGCTGGCATAGAGGCTGACATGCAAGCTGAGATGATGTAAAGGTGCCTGTATGCAGGCAAATGGGGCAGCCATCAGGAGCAGCCCTACCTGTACCATGGCTTGACAAGCTAGACAGACAGGACTGAGCCCTGACCATGGCTGGGGGTTTGCTCCCAGCTGGCAGTGCCTCACAACACACAGAGGAGCTCTGAGCACTGGGGCAGCAGCCAAAGGCTTTTTCCTCCCGCAATCCAGCACTAGCCACATTCTCTGGGATTATTAGTGTGCTCTGGCTCCTCAGTCAGCTTGTTGAAAAGTTACCACAGATTCCACCAAAGACATTCCCTCCATCTGTGCCTCTCTGGGTGCGAGGGTGATGCATGGAGAGACAAAGACTGAGGAATATATGCAACAATAATCTTTGCTGCAAAGCAACAGTTTGCTATTGTGCTGTATGTGTTCTCTTAAAAGCCCTGAATTTAAAGCGGTATATTAAGAAGCAGTGCCAAACCACACAAGTTGATTGCTGGAAAAAATGGCATCAAAATTTTGTTCAAATCTGTAAAATTAAAAAATCTCTGACTAGTAGTACTGACAAAAAAAACTAGAATTCATATTCCTAAATTTTGAAGACAGCTGCATGAAGACAGTTAGAAAACTTGAATTCTGTTTTTATGTTTTACAGGGCTTGGAATGAATAAACGCCCCATGCCTGTACAGAGAAGACACAGCTGTTTAGGACTCTCTTGACTTTAAAGAGCAAAGGCACCCCTTCCCTGTTGGATTTTGCAGGACTTTCCTGAAAGGTCGCTAAAATAACAGTTGCAGTGAGTTACTGTAAAGTCAAAATTGTTGTGTTGCTCATATGCCTGTCTCAGGCCCTGTGGTTTAATTCACGCTTCTGAATAACGACTGTTGCTCGCAAAAAGCTCTATTATTAACTGCATTTCTTCCTGGTGGAATGACTTCTGCAGTGAGACGTGACCCCTTGGCATATGACCTGAACAAATGTACATAAGCTTTATCTACAGACTTCCAGAGTCTTTTTTATGAAGTTTTCATTAAACTAGATAACAACAAAAGAAACCATCACCAGTGGAATAAGCAAGCTCTTCATCTAGTGCCAACAGAATTATTGCCAGGTCCTTGTATTGAAAAAAAGAATGAGATTCTTTGTTAAAATACAAACAATGTTCCTTCTTAGATGTAGGCTGGCAAGTGGCAAATTAAAAGAGTTCAAACCAAACCCCATTTGTGTAATAAAAACCTCAGAAGGATTCTGCCTCTTCTTTTGCCTCTCATTTCAGCTTTGCTGTAATTCTTTCTTAAATATTCCAATTTAGATTGAACATTACTATGACGTTTTCAAATATGTAGAATAAACAGAACAGCACAAGTCTATTTTTTTTTGTACTGCTAGAACAATCACGTACTCTTTGTGTTATAAAATGCCTGCTTCATGTTTTAGGGCTATACTTGGACAATCATGAGGGGGTTTTATAAACATATACTGAAAATTATCTGAGTTCGGTTTCTAAGCAAGCATGAGGAATATTCATCTAGCTACTGACAAGGTCTAGTACAGAGTCAGCTGCCAGCATTCAATAAAGCAACATTGTCTGAGAATAGACATGCATCTGTGTCTACAGTACTGTGCATTACAGTATTACAGTATATGTAATACTGACACACACATATATATGTTATATATTACAAGCATGTTGATCAAAATACGTAAAAGTGCTTAGCACATAGTAATATACAAAAGCTTGCACATTAAGTTTATTGTTTTACCTTCTGTAACTGTGAAGTGCAGACATAGACCTAGATATAGGATTTAAGATCAGGATATGAAGAATTTTCTGAGAGACACTGACTTTGAAATACTAGGAAAGGGGGATCAATCTCACAGATAATGAAAATGCTGCAGGAATAGTGATGCGAGTCCTCATCCTACCTTAAAACGAAAAGTCTGAAGGATTTTGAATGGAATGGGATCTTCACTGACATGGTTTTCAGGTCACCCTTCCCTCTGGATTATTATAGGAGTCTAAAGACCCATAGCAGTAGAGGAGAAACTTTTTCTGTGCAAAACTGGATGAAAAATCTAACCAGTAGAATGTTGCAAAAAAATTAGTGGATATTATTAAATAGTTGCTGTTTTTCCTGTGTAATGCAGCTCTGCAATCCAGCAAACAGGGTTATTTGAAACCCATCAAATTTATTCTGGTACATGCTGTTTCTTGCTAGGTCAAACAGCACTCTTTAGATGAGGCGGCCATTGGAGGGTTATTTTACCATTACAGATGTAGAAAAAGAGGACACAAACAACTAAAGCTGCCACCCTATATAGTTTGGAGCCAGGAGGTTTCCCTTCAACTGTTAGTCAATGAATGGCATTATTTAATATGTGTAATCCTTCAGAGATTAAGAATCATTAGCTAATAAAATATGCCTTAGTGCATCTGTAACATCTGCAGCTTCGTGGTCACAGAAATGCATTTGTCACAGGAACACAGAGAGGAAACAGGCAACCATTCCCCAGCTGAAAACCTTATGAAAGCAGGAACCTCCCAGAGGAGGCTGGGTGTGCTGCATGGGGTTTGTCCCTTTGCACAGGAAAAGGAGAGCTGATTTAAAAAAAAAAAAAAAAAGCCCAGAAAACTGGGACTTTAAATGACATCTCCCCCCAATGCAACAAACCCAATACTTGTGGCTTTTCACAGAAGCAGTCTCAAAAGAAACCGCCTCGAAAGCAAAGAAGGCTGCTCAGCCCTTTGCTGTTCTCAGCACTCGTAAGTAACTCTTTCCACAATTATCAGCGGAATCTATTTCGTCACAACGGATTTAATTGTGCATTGACGCTGAGAGGGAGGGGGAGAGAGAGAGAGAGGGAGGGAGGGAGTTAGACGACAGACTGCCTCGAGGAAGAGATTTATCCTCTCCTGTCAGACAGTTTGATAAGGGATGTGGATTCTGCGAGGTCTCACAATGGCTTTTTTATTTGTTTGCTAAATACTGGGCTGTTTCAGAAACGCACACAGCTGAGCTGACAGGAGATGTAAATAGAGCACACTCGTTTGGGAATTACGGGGGTGGTGGTACGCAGGAAAATAGCCTCAGTCTTCTTCACAGGAAAGTCAGCTGATAAACTGATCTTAAGACAACGTATCTTCCTTCCTGTAAAATGCAATAACAGGCAGATCTTGTGACCTCGATGACCTTCTGCCGAGTTTACTCCTAACCAGGGAGGGAAGTGGGGAAGCTTTCCTTGTCAGACGTAGCACACAGCTCCTATATGAATCATGTGGCTGTGCTTAAAGCGAGACCCAACAATACCAGCATAGTGGGCCACATATCTTTCAAAGCAAACGACTTCACAAAGAAGTCCCCTGCTTGAGGAGATAAGCCGCAGCAGCCCTTTCATTAAACATCCGCTGTGTACTTCCCGTTGGAGCCGCGGGTTGGCCCAGGGGACGGCCGACTGATGAGAGCCAGCAGACACACTCATGGCTTTTCGTTTTGCTATTTAGGCCAGGTTTTCCCCGCAGCACTCAGCAGAGGGCAAAGAGAAGCACACCATTTATGTCACCGTATTAAATACACCCAGCTTTTGCAGCCCTGCATCATGCAGCAGCCTTTCTCATCCCTCTCTTGGCTCTGGGCAACAGAGTAAACATCCTTCCTCCTCAAGTAAATTTGGCAGAACCCCAAAGTCTTGTGCTTGAGGGTCATGCTCAGGGGTCTTGACTTGTGGGAAAAAACCCATAGCCCATAAGAGTTATGAGATAGGTATGTTTATTAGCAGTGCTGGAAGCAAGTGGGATAAATCCTCAAAAATCTTGCTTACCTTACTGGTTTTGGCAGTGCCTTATATGCTACAGAGTTACAGAGTATTCAGTAGGTGAGTCATACAATATTCAACAGGTGAGTTACATATGAATCCCAGTTCTCACCTGGGTTATGGTTGATATCAGTATATCTCCAACATTCTGCTGACAATCGCTGGTCTATGGGTGCATATTCCTTGCTGATCGGTGTAGTTAAAGCCTAATCCTTTCAGCTCACTTCCAACCTCCTGCTGGCAATTTTTCGTCTATGCCCCTTTTGTAGTGTTGAGTCAGATTTTATTTCTTTAGAAGTTGCTATTGCATTTTTTTCTTTAAACTTTTGTATTTTGAGTTGGAAGATTTTTCTTTTGATATTGCATTTTTTCTTCAAGTACAAGTTGTGACCCTTTTTCTGTATTTTTCTGTGTAAAGTGTATTTTGTATTTTTACTTTCCAACTTTGTGTGCAGTATTTGTATGCATTGCTGTGTTACCTCTTCTAAGACCTATTATAAAATGAGGTGAGTATGTGCAGACATAACCAATCAGAAGTCACTTCACCTCCTGGAATGCAACTCTGACCAATCAAACTGTATTCCATTCCTAAGAGATAACATTCACCAATCAAGATAGAACACTAGAAGTTAAAAAGGTCAAGCCAACATCAGCCAAACTGAGTTCTGGGCATTGGATGCCAGGCTCCCAGCACTGTAAACCTTGCTATATTGTCTCAATATTTTTGAAAATATTAATTTTAGTATTTTCAATAAACCAGTTAAATTTAATTGGCTCATGTCATTTATAACAAAGTCTGCATACATGTCTTTTGTCAGTATATAATGTCTGAAGTTGGTATATAGTTGTCCTTATGATGAGAAAAATGAGGTTTAAATTAAAGTGGCTGAGTTATTTTCCAAAGGAGGCACTATGCCAGAGGTGCCATTGTGGATGTGCAGTGATTGAAAACAGGATCAGAATTTTGCAAAGCAGGTCTGTGAGGTCTCTAACAGGATCATTGTCTCAAATAACAACATTTAAACCCGTGTAAGGCTGTCTGTATCTTCACAGGGAGCTAAGAGCTAGTGCCACCAGAAATGGTACTGGCTGCCAGTGTCTGTGTTGTCTTTGGCAGCAGATGTCAGTGGACCTTAGGCTGAGCTGTGATCCTTTTAAATAGGTTTGTATTAAACAGGAAAGCTAACATTTTTAGTCATAACTAGTAACACTTCTTTCTCAGATGTCTTGTTTGAGGGTGATCTGCATGAGAGGGATAGGGTCGTAGGGCTGCTAGCTGACAAGCTGATTCCCACACCCTTCCTTTCCTGTTTCCCTGGGCTGAGACATGGCTCCGTCTTACTTGGGATTTGATGCCCATGTAGCATTGCCCAAGTCATGCACAACAAAAGGCAAAGTTCAGAGCATGATTCTCATCCTCGTCTACTTTTTCAACTGAGGCACTAAGTGCAATCTGTGTTTTCTGGTCAGCCAGTAGTTGGTGGCTCACCAGCAATTGCTGTTCACTTGGAAACCATCCTAGATCTAGAAGATAACTTTAAATGGAGAAATAAATAAGTTGCAAATTTAACAAACACTTCTATCTAATGAGCAGCACACCCTGCAGCAGTGGAAGTTCACGTTCAAAATTCTGTCTCCTAAAATGGGCTCAATTAACAGAAAAAAAAAAAATTCTACTGCCCGATGTCTCCTGATTTAGAAAGTTTTGCCACTTTTCTCTATTTATTTCTTTCCATCTGCAAGGGTCAAAATCTCAGATGTGTCCTCTCCAGGGTGTTTCTCCGGAGGAAGAAGGCATTCCCTCTCCCTTGTGCAGTCAAGTTTAACTCATGCAAACACAGCATCAACATATCTGACCTCAGGAAGTCTCTGTGTACTGCAAGGGTTATTTCTGCAGAACTCAATATGCGTCTTTTACATTAAGTCTGAAAGTCACCTGGTTTTACCACAAGGTAAAGATGCCCAAGAAGAATAAGAAAGAGCTTTTTGTTAGTATCAAAAAAAGAAAAAGAGGCAGAAGAGAGGAAGTCTTTCCGTCTCCTTCCTAGTACAGCTTAGTTGAGATGTTAAAAGCCTGTATCTTTAACCTCTATGAGATTTCCATGTGAAAGAAACACGACAATTTAAGGTAGTTCCAACTTCCTGCTTGTTTCATCAGGAGTAATAAACCTAATGTACCTGAAGAACCTGCCTTTTGTTCCCTAAGGTTGGGTGTTTCACACTTCTGAGCCAAAAGAGGACAAGGCACAAAGTTTATATCAGTCATTGATCAGGGTTGCTATTTTAATTCCTATTCCTGTGTTCTGACTAGAGAATGATGAACACACAAATGTTTTGGGGAAAAACATAAACATATAGGTGGATAATATTTGTATAGACTTGTTATTTATTAGAACGATGTGCCCTTGCATGGGAGGAGACTCCAGTCTCTCTTGGTGGCTCCCACTTGCCTAGGCCAGGTCCATGGGAATGTTTTATGAAATAATAATTGAAATAGCATGAAAGGGAATGTTTCTTCACAGTACACAGATTTTGTAAGCCATTTGTTAGCTGGACAAGGCCGGCCTTTAAGATGAAACATCAGTTCATGCAATACTACACAATGCGGAATAGCCACAAGCCCTGTACAGGGCTGAGCTAGGCTCTGCCACAGACAGTGTGGCATAGGAGAACATGTGTCATTTCAGTCTATCTGATAGCCTCAGCTGTAAGGTATGATACCACTTCCTCTTCCTGAGCCTTTATTCAGAGTGCATTTGCTCTGTGAGAGGGACTGTGCATCTGTTTGCTACACATTCTTTGGGACCTAGCTCTAAGTATCTGCCTCAGCAGCACTGCTTTAATACCAACAATTTGGTGTGTACCTCCAAACTGGGGTGTGCAAGTGTAAGTTCTTCATTTAGATCTCTCCTGAAATGGGAACTAATTGATTTTGGAGCAGTTATGTATATCATGTCTTTCTGCTTCTCTTCACATATCCTCTCTCTGGACTGTGTATCATTAGACACTCCAGACATCTTATACAGCCCCTGTATCATAACACTCATGAGGTCTCTCATCAAGCTAACAAGAAGATTACCTGTGACAGTCACAGAATCACACAGAATCACAGAATCAGTAAGGTTGGAAAAGACCATAGTGATCATCAAGTCCAACCTGTCACCTGTTACCTAATCTAATCTAGTCAAACCTGTTACCTAACCTGACCTGTTGCCATCCTACTACCAACACATCATCCTACCTGTAACACACTACCCTAATATCTAGGTCATGCCACCAAGAACTTCATCCAACCTTTTCTTAAACACCTCTAGGGACGGTGACTCCACCACCTCCTTGGGCAGCCCATTCCACTGAGAGATCACCTGGCCAGACTCCCGATAAAGGTTCTGAAACATGACACCCTCACTCTTTCTTTCTCTCTTGTAAAATCAATCAGAATTACACTTTAAATAGGCAAGTGGTGCAAAGGAGAAATTTTCCCAAACTGGCTGGGTCCTGGGAAGGGAAACTGAAAGGCTCTTTTTGCTCATCGTTTATTGTTGAGATAAGGTGGTTACATTGGAATTATAAATCTTCAAACGGAGAGAAATATTTGTAAATATGTAGTCCACAAGTGACTGACAGATTCTTTACCCTTCTGGCTGCAGTTCACATCCTACGTTCTCTAAGTCAGATCTTTCCAATTTTGCTAAGGTGACAAGTCACACACACAGAATCACACAGANTGTTAGAATGTGTTAAACTCAGTTGCAGGAATACATGAGGTGACTGATGTAATTGAGCATAATTCTTTTGGTCTGGGAAATTAAAAAAAGCTAATGCAGTTTGTGGAAACTCATGGCTAACAGGGCCACAGAAGAAAAAGCAGCTACAACCCTATATGATGGGTACATTAGAACTCTCCAATTTGCAGGGTTCACCTAGTTTTACAGTATTGCACAGAACTTCTTCAGTAAGGGTTCACATACCTAAAGAGTTTTACAGATTGAATAACCATGTGTTTTCCAGTATTTGCTTATTTATGTGTTTATTTGCAAAAAAAAATTGCTAGAGGTTTCCCACTCATTGGTGCAAATTAAATTAGGTTTGGCTATAAAGCTTAATTGGTTTTCAGTCAGAACTGCCAATGGAAGACGTTTGATTATATTGAGCCAGGCCCCCATCTTGTGTCAGTGACTGAAACGTAACAATCTTCCCCCACTCACCCACCTCCATCCTCCTCCCCCGCTTCTTTTTATGTGCCTTTTGGATTCTGAAACTTCAGGGGTCATGTTTTCAAGCCTGTCGTCACAACAATGTGATGCTCTTGCAGAAAAGACAAATGTCACTCTGAGATGTATTAGCAGGGGTGCTAGGTATAAGACAAGAAAGGTGATTATTCTGCTCTACTTGGCACTGATGCAACCTCAGCTGAAGCAGTTCATTCAGGTTTGGGCACTGCATTTTACGACAACTGCCGCAAGATGGTAAAAGGTTTAGAAAACATGAACCTCTGAAAAATGTTAAGAGGACTGGGATTGTTTAGTCTAGGAAGGAAGACATTAACACTTTGCAAACACATAAAAATTTATTATAAAGAAGGCAGAAACCCCCTTTTTTACAAAGGGTAGGGCATGAAGTCATAAAATCATAGAATTGTAAAGGCCTTTAATATCAGTGACTCCAACCGTTAACCCAGCACTGCCAAGTTCACCACTAAAGCATGTGACAAGTGTCACATCTACACCTCCTTTACGTGCCTCCAGGAATGGTGACTACACCACATTCCTGGACAGTCTGAACTGATACTTGGCAACCCTTCTGATGAAGGGACTTTTCACAATATCCAATATAAACCTCCCCTGCTGCACCTTGAGGCTGTTTCTTCTTGTCCTGTCACTAGCTGCCGGGGAGAAGAGGCTGACCACCACCTGGCTACAACCTCCTTTCAGGTAGTTGTAGAGAGTGATAATGCCTCCCCTGAGCCTCCTCTTTGCCAGCTCCCCAGCTCCCTCAACTGTTCCTCATAGGATTTGTGCTCCAGACCCTTCATCTCAAGACTCACTCTGGCACCTCAGTGCCCTTCTTGTGAGTGGCCCAAAAATGAACACAGGACTCGAGGTGAGGCCTCACCGGTGCCAAATACAGGGGGAACAATCACTGCTCTGCTCCTCCTGGCCACAGTATTGCTGGCCCAATCCAGGATGCCATTGGCCTTCTTGGCCACCTGGGCACACTGCTGGCTCATGCTCAGCTTCTGTTTTCCCAGCATCCCCAGGTCCTTTTCCACTGGACAGCTTTCCAGTCACTGGCCCCAGCACTGAGTGGGATTGTGGTGACCCAAGGGCAGGACATAGCACTTGGCCTTGTTGAATCTCATACTACTGGCCAAAGCTCTTTGTTCAACCAGGTTTGTTGCCTCCCCAACTGCCTTGTGTTTTGGTACATGGAGACGGGTCTGATTCTCTGCCTTTAGGATTTCCTCCTTGAAGAATATCTGACCTTCCTGGACTCCTCTGCCCCTCAGACGTGCCTCCCAAGGGATACAGTGTCCTAAATAGGCTAGAGCCTATCCTCTGAAAGTCCAAGGTGGCAGTTCTGCCCCGTTCCTTACTTCACCAATAACTGAAAACTGTCACTTTGTAGTCACTATGCCCAAGACGACCTCCAACTATCATATCACCCACCAGTCATTCTCTTTTCTCAAACAGCAGGTCCAGTGGGGCATCTTTCCTCCCTGGCTCACATACCAGCTGTGTCTTCCTGCAGGAAGCTCCTGCCTCCTCTATGTGGTATTGAACTTCCATCAGACATGTGGTAAGTTGAAGTCTTCCACAAGAACAAGGGCCAATGATTATAGGACTTCTCCCAGTTGCTTATAGAATATTTCATCTGCCTCTTCAAGTAATCCATTATTTCATCACTTTCATTTAACATAAGTCTTGGGTAAAATGGTCTGATTATAAACACAGTATAGCACTGGAACTGACTTTTCAGAAGCATGGGGTTCTCCTTTACAGGAGGCTTTACGAACAGATCAGGCAAGTATCTGGGACACATCAAGCAGTCTGTGCACAATCCTGCTGCCAATTTGTGGGAATAACCTGATGATGTTCTTCCAATTCCCCTTTTCTAGAATGTAGTGATTCTAAGAGTGTAGGCAAGAAATAAACCTGTCAATAAACCCTGTGTCCTGGGTCAATTAGGATGAAGTATGAATTGAATTTAGAAATACTTGAATAATATATATAGAGAGAGAAATAAGAACTTTACTGGGAGAATGGAAAAAAATTAATGTAACAAATATACATATATATATATATGTTTGAACAACAACAATAAGAGTATAAAAAACACCCCAAACCCCACACTGGAATAATGACAACTGTAAACAAGTGGCAAAATAAACAAGCACAAGGGGGTGCCTAGTTCAAGGGAAAACCAGGGCACCTCCAGGACTCCAGGGGCAGGGCAATAAGGTTCAGGGTAGGCAAACCAGTGGAGTAATAGTCAGTGATCCTTTCCTGAAAATGTCCGAGGGGCTGCAGGGAGATCCAACGG
>WEKX01024268.1:11913-22911 GCA_013390025.1 Pitta sordida
GTGGCCTGTGAGCCTGTGAGGGAACTAGGTTTATGTTCACCACTCTGGGGTGTGCGTTCAGTCTCTGTACGGGCATTAGCTGGTGAATTGGACTAGATGATCCTCATGGGTCCCTTCTAACTCATAGTATTCTGTGATTTTGTGATTTAAGGCTAAGTGGCAGCAGATTATCTACTGGCACTCAATAGTGCTAAAGACTATTGCAAGGAGAGCTATTCATTTGACTAGAATGATGTTTTTAGCTTTACGTTAGGTACATCTTGCTCAGAAGTCCAATACAGTATAAACGTAACATGGATGATTATGTAACATGAAGAGTAGACAGTGAACTACTCTAATGTTTTATGCACCATATAGCGATAGCTCCAAATACCAAAACTTTCTGTAAAAGCAATGAAGTAAGGCAAAAATATATGGATGGAGATATTTTTATGCAGCAGCCAATGTTTTAAGATATTTAATACAAACACAGACTCACACAACAATGTATTTTGAAGTGTCTCAGACATCTCAAAATTTACAGTGCTGCCAGCTGTTCTCAGAACACTGCAAACCTATTGAATCTAAAAAAGCTTTGTTATAAATAAGCTTAAATCTGAATGCCTATCCATTTTCAGATTTAAAAACTATTTTTGCAATCTGAAAAATTAGTCCCAAATGAAAAGGAGGATAAGTTTCAGAGAGGGTATTTCACATCACTTACTTGTATGCATTTCTGAAGAGAGTTTGGGTGACAAACTCTTACCCTGTGAGACTGTCAATTCTAATCTATCACCTGATGTGCATGTATACTTTATAAGGAGAAATTCAGAAATATTTTTCTTATTTTTTTCCACTCTGGAAATTGATTAAAATTAAGAGAAACTTAAATCTCTTACTTTGTTCTCTGTATGGGTGTTAGATGGTGAGTTGGACTAGATGATCCTTATGGGTCCCTGATTCTGTGAATCTGTGAATCTGTGACTTGATGATTCTTGTGACTCCCTTCCAACTCAGTGTATTCTGTCATTCTGTTTCTCAGGGCCAAGATGAAACAGATTTATGGCTCCACAATTCTAATTGCCAATTCATTAAAGGGGAAGACCATAGTTTCCAAAGTAAGGAATGGTACTATCCATTTTTCATCATACAGCTGGTGTTTCTGCTATATTTAATTTTAGTTAAATTTGTAGGAAAAAAAGTAAACAGACTTTGATACCTCCTAAGGTAGGTATCAAGGTAGGTATGCCTATTTCATAGTTCATAAGGTAGAAATTCACTAATAATGATATTCAACTTTTCTAGACTTTTGGAATCAATTTTTGCCATGCTGAAATCACCCTTGAACCTTAATCTTAGTTTTGCTAAAACTGCATGAGCATTTCCAGAATTCTGTGAACATTTCTATATTCTCATTCTAGACAATGCAGATTTCTCATAAATTTGAGGCTCATAAAATATTCCTTTTTTTGTGCTGGTGTTCAGTACATGTTCTTGAATGTGAAGTTAGCAATTGAGTAAATTATGTGAACAAAGGAAGACTATTTTCAAAAAGCAAGTATCCTTATTTTAATTCCTGTCTATTTTCATTGGAACCCTGGTGGAAAGAAAAATGAGCTTCAGTCAGAGATAATAGTTCTTTCAGAATTTTCAGTACTAACCACTGCCCACAGTGGACGTGATCTGAGGAGGTGGCCAAAAAACCAGGGAAGATAGATGTCTGCATGTTCCCTGCTCAATTGTTGCAGAAGTTGATAAGCAGTGGAAGAAGCAAGTCACTTACAGATGAGGAAGATCAGTCTTTAGTAGGCAAAGGCAGTCAAAGAATGGTTCTCAATTTTTGGTTTTATGGAAAAGCTTCTATGTCCTGATGAGTGACCTCCTGACTCCGGTTTTGTATAAGTAACTACTGCATCCAAGTGTTTCACATTCCATGCCATTCTACGCAGCAGCTTTAGATTTGCAAGCATAGAGGCAGAAGTAAGTAGTTACTTGGAGCAGAATGATGGGGACAATAAAATGGTAGTAGAAGCGTCATCTATCTTCTTTGTCTGGCATAGGAGGAAGGAATGGGTATCTAGCAATGGGGCCGCAGAATGTCCCCTTCCAGGTCTAAATCTCCTACGGTATTCTGCATGCCATTAAATCCCCTTCAAGAATAATATAGAAATTATGGGAAGGGATACTAAGTGGTGTATGTGTGATGGTCAGTTTCATCCCGTCTACAAATTAATTAATTTTGCTTTTCCTCTTCTCTTGCACTTTGAAGTCTGTGCATCCTTTTTTTAATGAGCTGCTACTCTATTAATGAGCTGTGAAGTATGTAAATACTTGCAGCCACTCTTGCGGATTTAAATGAGGATCTGAAGGTACAGAGGCAATGAAACACAGGCCTCAGGCAGAGGAGGAGGAATATGCTGTTTGGAGGCATGGAAGGTTGAGTATGAGGAAAAGGGGAAGGGGAGTGGCAAGGCTAGTACTGCTGTTCTGTGGACCGGTGGCATGTGCTCTGCTTCTCCCTGAAACTTTAGGAATGCATTTTCTCGCCTTGACAAAGAAGGCAAGATATCTGCTGACACAACTCATTACTGATAGCAAAGAGGCAGAAAAAGAGAGATGATGCCACTGCTGTCTGGAAATCAGCGTGCTTGGCATTGCCTTTTAAGAATTGTTACTGATCCCTAAAGCGAGTGTTGTGTGGCAGCACTGAGCCAGATAATTTAGTCAGAGGGAGCATGATCCAGCTCTGATCACTCCCATCAACAATTCAGAGTAATACAAAGTCACCTCAGTGACTGCAGGTAGCATATTGGTAAGCACCATAACCCAGCCAAAAAGAAATTTAAAATTCTGAATCAGGAATGGGCTTGGATCAAGCATGAAGAAAAAAAGCCAAAAACCCCAACCTCAAAGGGAAATACCGAAATAAGGGCCAAGTATTAACCCTTCCATGCATTGGACGAGTGAAAGTTCTGATGTAGAACAAAGGATGTAGTTGATCAGGTAGATCAAAGCAAGGTCATGTGGCAGAGGCAGTGAAGATGAGGTTATTCTATGGCTGCAAAAGCAGATTTCTGACATTTTGCTTCTCTGAGGAGATTGGTTTTGAAAACTTAGTGTTCTTAGAATGTAATTGTTCATAGCAGTGTTGTATGAAAATAAAATATGGGATTGTATGAAACACTACCTTGTTAATGTGTATCTGCTTATAGCAAGTACTTAGCCCAGTGAACCACTTTTTCATTACTGTCTCACCAGTCTCAGAGCTAAATCCATACTAGTGTGATGTATTGCAATGAGAAGTCATTGTGCGGGGCTTTTTTCCAGGGCAATTTTGATAAGAGCTGTTATTTTATACCATTAAATTAGTTTAAGTACCAGCATAGCAGGAACTCCTCATATCTTTTAGATATTTACTATATTTTGGATGCTTTTATCTTCTGAATAAAATGCACATGAAATGGATACTATTTCATCTGTGTTCCAGACTCTAGCTGGGTGTGTATATTCATACCTGAATCAGTTCCATATGTTTCAGGGTTCTATACCTAGTATTATGATCTTCTGATGACAACATTATAACCACCATGACCCAGAACTCTAGTCCGGTTTGAGTGACAGTTTGGCCATGGCAGGCTGGCCCATGGATTCATTTCATTAAAAGGTCAATCAAAACAGATGTATTTAATTAGTCATCTATATTTCTACCATTCTGTAGTGCTTATTTCACCTCTTTTTCTGCTACACTAATAAATGTTCTGCAGTTTACTTAATTAAAATCATGTGAAACTATGTATCTGACTAATTTTCCTCTGCCTCTTACTTTCAGCATTATGTTTCCCGCTCCTTTTCTCCCCATGGTGAAACTGCTTAGAGCACTGAACTTAGTGCTACAAAGATCAGGAATTCCTGAGAGGATAAATGCAAACTGTTCTTGCTTTTGTCTCTATTTTGCTGTTTTGTTATAAAACTGCATTTTCATGTAGAAGCTCAGCACATGCTTGTATGCAGGGATCAGATCGAATTCAATTTGGTTTTGTAGCATTCTGCATACAACATTTAAATATCAAGGATTTCTGTCATCATTGACTGTTTAAATATAGTCAATATATGTGCAGCATTTCTGAGCGCGTCTGATCTAAGGGCATGTTTAAACCTATTACTGAATTACAATTTTTTCAGATGCAGATTTTCCAGCAGATTGTAATTAACTCTTAACTCAAAAGCTGTATAAGAGGTTGACAGGTTCACAAGTTATTCTGAATTGGAAGGGACCCACTGGATCATCTAGTCCAACTCCTAAGCGAACGGCCACCCAGGGATCAGGCCTGCAAGTGTGGAACCATGGGCACCACACTCCATCCATCCAAGCCTCCCAACAACTAGGCCATGTCGCTAAACTCCTCATCAAGTCTTCTCTTAAACACCTCCAGGGATGGCGACTCCACGACCTGGGCAGACCATTCCACTGAGCGATCACTCTCTCTGTGAAAAACCTCTTCCTTACATTCAGTCTAAACCTGCCCTGGTGTAGCTTAAGGCCATGTCCTCTTGTTCTGGTGTCGTCAGCCTGAGAGAAGAGATTACACTCACCCGACTGCAACCTCAACTCAGGTAGTTGTAAACAGCAATGAGGTCACCTCTGAGCCTCCTCTTCTCCAGGCTGAACAACCCCAGTTCCCAGAGCTGCTTCCCATAGGGCTTGTCCTGCAGTCCTTTCACCATCCTTGTCGCCCTTCTCTGGACCCTCTCAAGCAGCTCAACATCCTTCTTAAACTGAGGAGCCCAGAACTGGACACAGTACTCAAGATGTGGTCTGACCAGTGCCGAGAGGACAAGACCCAAGGAATTATAAAAATCAACCTAACTACTTCTGACTTTTCACTTATACCTAGTAACACTTCCTAGACAAGGTTTGCAGGGGGGATTTTCAAGAAGTAGTCACAAATAATCTAGTAAGTGACAAAGTATAATGACTTTGGAACTTTAGGATCCAAATTACTGCAATTAATTTTCAAATATTTTATTCAAATTCCTTAAAATTGGCTTGATTTGTATGCCCCATTACAGGTACATCTAGATTGCTTACTGCCAAAAAAGGGGTAATCGTGCTACTAACAACTTGTCATTCTTTAGTTCTGTGAGGAGCTCAAGAGTGTTCTTAAATCTCGCTGAAGGTTAATAGACCTTCCTTTCCCAGGAAAAAGAGAATAGAAGGGAAAACTTTAGAAATAATTGCTACTTTGAAAAGACAAACAAACCAACAAGCCAAAAACCAACAAACAGTTCATGGAACCCAGTGGTAAATATTTCAAAATATCCACTCAAACTATTCAGCAATATTGTTTTCTCTAAAATACATAGATTAGGTTATAGGAACTACTTTAAAAGGGTGTCTACATACACATTTTGTCCTTCATTTTTGTGAACTATCTGATCTTAACATTATTGTTCCTGTTATTCTGAAAAATAACACAATCTTGGAGGCAGGAAAACAGTCTTTCAATAGCCAACAAAAAAACATTTTGGGGAAAGCTGGGATCTGCTCTTGGCTCTGTGATTGACTGAAGATTTGTTGCATAAAGTCTTTGTTTTCCAATCTATAATAAAGGAAAATCAATATGCCTCTACCTCACAAGGGTGTTGCAAACCTAAATTCATTCCTATGTGGCAACTGGTACAGCATGATGGAAACTCAATATAAATTGTTACATATATTCTGTTACCCCCAGTGGAAGGCTTTCGTCCATGAAATTGCTGCCGTACAAGCAGAGCTGGACAAATTGCAGAAGAGAGGGAAAAAAACATCCAACTGAAAATAAAAAAGTTTTAGCTCTGGAAAGCAAGGCTAAATCATGAAAGTTACAAAAACTATGACTAGAACTTTGAAAAACTGATTTCCCTCCAAAGGAGATGGGTGGTCCCCATAGGCATGGAGACAACTGAAGAGTAACATAGGGGGAAAACGATATGTATTTACCATTAGTTGTTAGGGAAAAATGTGTGCTTCATTTAGGATTATAATCAGTTGACAGGGATGAGATAGGGAGACCATTTCTCAAACTTCATGTTCATACAGCACTCTCCCCAAGGGCTGCCTTAGCTGAGCCCTTCACCTGGGAAGAAGTGCTGCAGTTTCCATCATAATATATGCTAAGATTTTTGGGCCCATTTCCATAGAATTTTATTCTTAGGTACATCTGCCAGGGTCCTTCTGAAGATGCCCTCCTAGCTTTGATGCATCTCTTTCTCCTTAATATTTTCTATGCCTCTTATCCATGCTTTGTGGGAGGATATTCTTACCCAAACACCTTCCTTCTCTATTGAGATTTGCTTTGAAAGTTGTGTAGAGTGAGGTTTGAAGCAGGAGGTGTCTTGTGAGGGTTATGGAATATCTGTTCAAAGGAGAAAATGTTTAATAAATATTATGTCAGTGAATGCATTTGGTGGGTTTTCAGGAGAGCTAATAATACTGACTGGCAGGTGAGCTCTACCTCTTCCTTTTATTTCTTGTCAAGCTCTCTCATCTAGTGCTTGCTGGATCCTGTAGATCTCATGTATTTTTCTGTGATACTTTGCAATACCTGCAAGAGAAGACTGGTATTCCATGTGGCAGTGAGTGGCTGTACATCCACACTGGGGACACAGGTCCTTCAGTGCTGCTTGTGATGTGCTGATTGTGGCACATGGTGGTTGTCTGAAGAATCTGCATGGAATCCCACCCATCTCCTCGTGGCCTTTGATCTATGTAAATGGCATGAGCTATGCTCCAGCTTACAGTGTCAATGTTTGGGTCAAGAGAACAACACAGAGGCTGCAGGGTCTATCCCAACTCTTATCAGCTCCTGAACAGACATGGTAAAGTACGTAGATGGATTTTGTAGTGGACTTACCTGCATCCCAGAGTCATGAAATAGTGCTTGCAGTGGTTTATGAGTTTACAAATTGGCTATTTTCATTCCACTAAACAGGTTGCTTGCAGCCCCTTGAACCACACATTTGGTTTTGCATTATACCTCTTCAATGCCATGGGCTGTGTGGAGATGAACAGAGAGACCTAGCTCACTTCTCACAGTTCTGGAGACAGCTTTTCAGCCTGCTAGGGGTGCAACACAGCCTTTGCAACCCGTATCACCCACAGTCTAATAGACCAAGTAGGTGAACCAGATCCTAAAGCCAAATCCTTGTTGTTATATTAACTGTCATCTGGATGACTGGGTTTATCTGCTGCCACTGGAAAAGTTTGCCTGTAACAGCAGTATCTGCTCTTCCAAGTAAAAAACTTCTTTATACATGCAGTATTGTTTCCAGTCCCATGGCCACATAGCTATACCACGGCAGGTATCCAGAGGTTTTCCCTTAAGATTCCCATTTGGCGGTCGCATGATATACGTTTATTTCCTTCTGGACAGCTGGAAAAAGCACAGGTTCCTTACAAAGATTATGCAGGTGGGCATCTACAACCAGCTCTGGATTCTGGGGCCAGGAACTGTGTTTGTTCTGAGATATTTTTCAGTGCATCCTTCTTCTTGAACCACTGTTATTTAGGTCCATATAAAATTGTGAATCACAAGTTTAGATGACTTTCATCAGCAACTTCCATGTGTTCTCAGAACTCTCCCTGTTTTTTGCACCTCCCTGCTAAAACCTGTACTCCAAAATGCCTTCAATCTTGTCTACCACCTCTAGTAATGATGGTCAGAGGGAATATCACATCCGGATTCTTTTGGATTCCAAGGTATTATGAGGCAGTCTGCAGCATTTGTTTGACTGTGCAGGGTATGACTATAATAAGACTAACACACAAATGTACAGTTATACCCCATCCTTCGTGAGGAATGGGACAGCCCACAGGCCTTGCAAAACGTCAAACTCGCAAATACATGCAGGTCATTAATATGCACACAGGCCACGCCCATTGCTCCACCCCCAGCCATTCAGGAGTGCTGGGGAGCCTCTTCTACTCCTCCCCACAGGGTCTCTCAGCACATGGGAGGAAAGAGAAACCCTGTCTGCCTCAGGGGACCACCCTCCCCCGAGAATCCCTAGACTTCTCTTCAGCCACGCTGTCGCTTCCGCATCTGCCTCTGGCAGAGAAAACCCTGCGCTGCTGCTCCCCCCTCTGCTCCCTCCCCGGCCCCCATGCTCATCCCGGCCATGTTGCTGCCCCGTGTCCCTGCCCCGTGACCTGGCCCCAGGGGTGGACTGCGGCAGCAGAGTGAGCATGTCCCGCTGACATGCCATGGCCAGCCCCACTTTTCCTGGGGCACTTCCCTTCCCTGCCCGTAGCCAGGGAAATAATAACACAGATGCATGCACACAAACACTGCCCGCTCGCAGCTTGCAGGCGCTCCGCACACATGGGTGGGCGAGCAACACTTAGGGACCTAGATTAATTAAGCGTAGGCAGGTGGAGGACTCATCCCCACCTGGTGCCTTACGCTGCACAGGGCCCTGCTCTGACTTCTACAGTGGCCATCCTGTCCCACAGCCCCTGGCAAGCCACAGACACCACGCGCCCTCCCCGCGGAGCCGGCCCAGTCTCGCTCCAGAGGGATAGCCGGCACCGCCCCTCAGCAAAGCATAGTCACTTGCACATGCATCAGCTAGGGAACCTCGCAAATGCCTGAAACTGGACTGCGGGAAATTTATATCGCAAATCGCCGGGGTCACAATGGCGAGGTCGCGATGCACCGGGGACGTACTGTATAAGCAGGAATTTTCCAAAACTGAAAGGTAGTAGTACTTAGAAACTACAGACATTTTTAAAAGTATGTAATTAACTCCTGAAATAATATGATATAATGTGTATATTTCAAATCCAATCAAGGAACTCATCAGCTACGTACAGAGAACAACTATGTTATATTAAGCATGCAGCGATGATTCTTTTATTTCAAAGGACAAGTGGAAACACTGACAGAACCATCAGTAGTTATTGCAATACTAAATGCAATGGAAATAGAAAGAAATTACCCATATGTTGCATGGCAGAAATTTAACAAGAACATTGCACCCAAAACAGCAATTGTCAAGCAGGGAAAGGCTGAAAACATGATGTATATTATCCTACTTAAGGTGTATATTTTAGTATTATGAGCAAATTTGGTGTAGATGTGTGGTTTGAGTCCCTATCTCAGCCATAGTGTCCTCAAATGCAGTTTGGGTTCCTGCTTCAACTACAGTCATCTGAGAGTACTGAGCTGTGACTTCATAGGCACAGGCCAGGCTACTGTACCAGACAAGAAGTTGCTGGCTTTCATTGGGGTAGGCAAGGCACCCTTCCATGACGTGATGTGTCAATTTGCCAGGATTGAATGCCTGTTCATGTGTAAAGTCACAACTAATGAGCAGTGTGAACCACCCTAGAAACCATCCCAAATCCTACACACCCTGCCACTCAGGATACATTTCATTATCTTCCCAGATAGGGTCTGTTTTCTCTTACACCAGGATGACACCTGATTCCATAAACCCCATAACATGCCAACAGTATTAGTAATATTAACAATATTAAGCATGTTACATAAAGATGAGCAAAGACCATGGGAGACATCATTACAAAACCATTCAAATCAATCTCAGGCAGAGGAAGAGGGAGAGGAAGGTGTATTCCCTCATCATTCTCACAAGGTAGCTCCCCCAGCATAAGGCCATCACAGAATCACAGAACTAGTAAGGTTGGAAAAGACCATAGAGATCATCAAGTCCAACCTATCATCTGTTACCTA
The DNA here is from genome assembly GCA_013390025.1 of Pitta sordida. Classification (NCBI taxonomy): domain Eukaryota; kingdom Metazoa; phylum Chordata; class Aves; order Passeriformes; family Pittidae; genus Pitta; species Pitta sordida. The sequence continues at coordinate 21,624 of WEKX01024268.1, forward strand.
ACCTAACATGTTACCTAACCTGTTGCCATCCTGCTACCAACACCCATCCTACCAATAAGACACTGCCCTATTAACTAGGTCATGCCACCAAGTACATAATCCAACCTTTTCTTAAACACCTCTAGGGATGGTAACTCCACCACCTCCTTGGGCAACCCATTCCAGTGAGAGATCACCCTCTCTGTGAAAAATTCCTTCTAATATCCAGTCTAAATCTCCCCTAACGCAGTTTAACACTGTGTCCTCTTGGTCTATCACTTGCAGGCAGAGAGAATAAACCGACACCTATCTGGCTACAACTCCCTTTCAGGGAGTTGTAGAGAGTGATAAGGTCTCCCCTCAACCTCCTCTTCTCCAGACTGAACAACCCCAGCTCTCTCAGTCGCTCCTCATAGGGCTTATGTTCCGTCCCCTTCACCATCCTCGTCACCCTTCTCGAGACACATTCAAGGATCTCAACATCCCTCTAAAACTGAGGAGTCCAGAACTGAACACAGTATTCAAGGTGTGGTCTAACCAGTGCCGAGTACAGGGGGAGAATAACTTTCCTAGTCCTACTGACAACACTATTCAGTGTTATTCACTATAATCAGTGTAAGAGGAAAGCATAGAGCCATTGTTTATACAGTATCACAGTATCACAATATAGATAAGGCTTGAAAGCACCTTGAAGATCGTCTAGTCCAACCTATAGTCCAACTAACCTATCATCTACATCTAGATCATGTCACTCAACACCTCGTCCAGCCTCCCCTTGAACACGTCCAGGGTTGGTGAGTCAACCACCTCTGTGGGCAACCCATTCCACATCTGGATCACTCTTGCTGTAAAAAACCTTTTCTTAATATCAAGTCTGAACTTTCCCTGCTGAAGCTTAAGACTATGACCTCTCGCCCTGTCCCCAGAGCCCAAGGAGAAAAGACGAACCCCTGCCTGGCTACAACCTCCTTTTAGATAGTTATAGNGACCAACACCGACTCCTGGGCGGACACCACTAGTAACCGGTCGCCAACTGGATGAGACACCATTGACCACCACTCTCTGGGCCCGGCCATCCAACCAGTTCCTGACCCAGCAGAGAATATTCCTATCATAGCCCCTTGCTGCCATCTTCTTCAGGACTATATCATGGGAGACTGTGTCAAATGCTTTACTGAAATCCAGATACACCGCATCCATAGCCTTCCTCTCATCCACCAGGCGAGTTACTTGATCACAAAAAGAGATCATGTTGGTCAAGAAAAACCTACCCCTTCTAAAGCCATGCTGGGTGTTCATCCTGCAGGTG
>WEKX01024273.1:0-26069 GCA_013390025.1 Pitta sordida
AACTGGACACAGTACTCAAGATACAGGTTTTAATCCAAATTAGCAATTAAATATTTCATATACACTGTCAAAGTTGCTGCACAAAATAAAATAGGCTAAACTTATAAATCTAAAATGATATAAACTCAATGTCATTTTAGTTTCTTCTCCTTTATAAAATCTTTACGAGAAAATGAGGGTAAGGAGTTCCTGGAGCAGGTCCAGCAGAGGGCAACAAAGATGACATAGGACTGGAGCAAGTCACTTAGAAAGGCTGAGGAAGCTGGGCCTGCTCAGCCTTGAGAAGAGACGACTGAGAGAGGACATAATCAATGTCAATAAATGTCTGGAGGGAAGGTGTCAAAAGAACCAGGCTCTTCTCTGTGGAGCCAAGCAATAGGACAAGAAGCATCATGCAGAAACTTATGCACAGGAAGTTCCACCCGAATATGAGGAAGAATTTCTTTACTGCTCAGGTGACTGAGGGCCGACACATGTTTTCTAGAGAGATTAATAAGGCAGCTTATTAATATGCGAATTTGCCCTGCACCCTCAGACGGCACCCCAGCGCTATTTCAACACTGTGTTGTTTGACTTTACCACTCACCTGAGGTCTAATGAGAGTGTGCAAATCCCAAGCAATTCCAAGAATTCAACTAATCTCCTCCTCTACCATTGCAGTGAAATGTGACCCTCTGTCTGACGAGATCCTCAGAGGAACCCCAAACCTTGGAATTATATCTTTGAGCAAAACCTCTACCACTTCTTTTATTGTGTTAATGCTACAGGGATAAACTTCAGGCCATCCACTAAGTGTCTCAACCAACACAAATAAATATCTGTATCCTTCTTTTCACAGTAACTCTGAAAAATCTTTTTGGCAATAGCCTCCAGAAAGGTCTCTGGCTTTTGATACCCCTAACACCATTATTTTGCTTGTATCACCATTGTTTCAACAACAGATTTCACACTTGCTTACTATAGATTGCATGAGTTCAGTCATTCCTAATCCTATCACTGTCTTCTTCAAATGTTTCAAAAGATTTTTCTGTTCCCTAGAGGCAATGCATGATAGACACCTCCAAAGGTTTCCAAATACTCTGTTAGAGTGCATGAGTTTGTTCGGTGTGCTTGATCCCACAGCAGCCCTCTTTCCTTCCAGATGGCTCCAGGGGCATGCATAACGCTAAGCACATACTCAGGATCAGTCCAGATATTTACCTTCTGTCCTCCACTCAGTTCCAGAGCTCTTGTCAATGCGACCAGCTCAGCTTTCTATGATGATACACCTGGTGGCAAGGTCTTTTCCTCAATTACTTCATTGATAGTTGTCACTGCATAACCTGTCATTTGCTTACCATCCCACATCCCAGTCTGGATCCTCCAAAGGTACATCTCTCAGGTCTGGTCTGCTGGAAAATACTCCCTCAACATTTTGTAAACAGTCATGCTCGGGCACACTATCATTCAATGTTGAGGAGAGAAATATAGAAGGATAGTGTCCTGTTCTCTAAAAACTGGAGCTTACATGTAAGAGACCCCTTTTTCTTTTCTAAGCAAAAGTAGATCAGGTTGAGCTTGGGCTCAATATACACTGCATTTAGAGGTACAGAAATGTACAGCCTAAAATGCCTATCATCATGATAAGAATGGTGAGCTACTAAGAAGATGCATATACTCATTCATTAAACACTTTTTTAACACATTTTTCAACACTTTTTTCAGGAGATTTAAAAAGACAGAACAACTTGATGTTGATGGAAAAATCCGAAATTTAAAAATCATATTTAAACTTCCATTGACATGCTTTCTGTCCAGAAATTTGTCAGGTTTTAAAGTGTATCAGAGAAAAAAGGACTTTTCACAGAAAATTACTAAAAAGTCTTTGGGGCAAAGTAATTAAGTCTTATGGCTTTCTTGGCTATATGAAAAGTTAAATCAAGCTAAACAAAAAACTGTCTTATCTTCCAGAGATAATTGTTTCTTACTTAATGAAGTTTGGGGTTAGCAGTCATTCTGTGACTGTAGGTTCTTGAAAATTGAAGAACAGCACATGCCTGATGTGTAACTGTAGAAGGCACTGCCTGCTAAGGTAAAGCAAAGGCTTCTGCTCCTCCCTAACAGTTTATCTTGACTTTAATACAGAGGTGGAAGTAGAAAGTAATTAAGCAACAATTCATTTTGTGTTGCTCACGGAGAAGATGCACTGAGGTTCATTCATTCATGCTGGCGATTTTCAGAACCTATTAGATTCACAACTAAAAGCTCTCAGATATTGGAGGAACTTGTGCAGTAATAGGAGAAAGGAGGAAAATAATGTCCATACTAATAAAATATCAGTGTGGTCTGCAAAATTAAAATAACATTTTAGCTTTTTTATACTGTTTGAACGAAGAAATGAACTTTTCTGAAGTTCAAAGATAAAAGATATATGGAATATATTGAAGGGAAGAGGTATTGGAACATGATGTGAACATAACAGATCTCATCTGTTTACAAGCATGATATTAGGTGTTGTTTTCAGCAACAGGTGACTCTAAACGTACAGAGGTAGGTGTATAATTGCACAGTACATGCTTTATTTCTACTTGTGCTTGGTATATCAACCACATTTCTGGAAATAAGTCTAACTCCATTTCTAGCAATAAATCTCATTATAACCTTCGAAATGTGTTACAAAACTCTTTCTAAGTAACAGCAAGAAGCCTTGACTCACTTGTGATGCTGGAGAAATGAGTTGTGCAATGCATACAAAGTAAAACTGAAGTGAATACTGCAAAGTTTCTGATTTATGGGAAAAATAACAACTTTCTTGAAGCCAATTGAAAAACCTCTCACCTAACTCACTAGACTTCATGGATCCTTAATATTTTTTGAGATTTACAGAGATATTCTAGACAAATTTTTATTTTCTCCTTGGCCAAATAACAAAAAAAATGAAAAAATAATTATGGACATTACCATGTTTTAAAAGTCAGATTAAATTTTTTCATTAAAATTATGAATTATCCATTGTGCTCACATTCATGGGCTGTTCAGCAAAAAACTAAAGTCCTGTGCTAAGATATAGGAATGATTAAATTTCATTTTGTCTGTCAGCCTTTTAAGTAGTTTACAAGAAATTTACACCTGCTGTGTAATACTAAGACTCAGTCAGTTACAACAGTGTCTGAGACTAAACTTGTAGTAAATCATAGATTCATCTTTCAATCAGCTTTGTTCTTCATTCTTGTATTATATTTTTATTCCTATAATTTAAAAAAGAAAGTGATTTGAAATATAAGTATATTTGTAATAATATTACTTTGCAGATATTGATCGACCCACACCAAGTTTGATAGATTGTCCTGTGGCAGCTTATCAAATTGGAGTGCTTTTTTTTTCTGTGGCCACCACTTAATATTCCATCATTCACAGCTTTCATTTCAAACTAGCAAATAAAACCTCTCTAAACCTCTGGTGAAAAAAAATTATGGAAAAGCCAAGAGATTGTAACTGCTGTCAGCATGAGTATTCAGAGGACCTGCAAAAGAAGATCTGAAATACAAGAACAGTCAGAAACTTACAAACAGAAATTAAAAATATTTACAGTAAATGTATAAGCAAAAAATGAGAAGTTTCCAGGGCAGAAGTGAGGATTTTTAGCCTAGAAAAGAAGGCCGTGGTATTTTTATTCTTATTTATTGTCCAATTATTTGGTTTCCAATGGAGATTTTATTGTTGTAATGGTCTCTTCTCAGGCAGGTGAGACAAGTATGTCGGTGTTATGGATGTAAAGGTCACAAAGCACTAAGGAAATTGTTCTAGAGCATGGTGGTTAATTTTCCCTTATTAATAAGTTGGGGTGAACATGAGCAAGGAGATGTATTAATTTAGCAGCTTGAGGAGATGAACAGCAATGGTAGATATGGGAATTCTGAAAAAATTCAAAGCAGGTAGTATGAAACACTTCCTTGGTAATAATCTATATGAAGTTTTGTGATGATTAACAATATAACAATATTTATATTGATTAAAGATATGTTATTAAGCAATTTTTGATCACTCTTACAAAGGGAACTTGCTGCAGAACAGAAGAAAGGCTGAGAGAGGACCCCAAGGAAGACAAGAGGTCTAAAGCACCAAATACGTTTTGAGAGAAAATGAGAATTGGATTTGTTCAGCTTAAAGAACAGAGGGCTAAGGGAGAACTTCAGTTGCTGTCTTCAGCAATCTGGTGAGTTATTAAGAAGATACAGAGGAAAGCTTGACAGGTTAGGCTTGCCCACAGAGGTTGTGAAACCGCCATCCTTGGAGATCTTCAGAACTCAGCTGCACCAAGACTACTACCTAGAGTCAAATTGGCGTTAGAAATTTGTCTTATTGTGAGCAAGAATTTAAATCACTTTATCAACCATGTTTCTTCCAATATTAGTTGTGGTTTTCTTTTTCATGTTTGAAGATATAACATACATTTTCTTATGAAAGACATACGTGCTTTTAGTAAAAGGAGAGATTTTTCATGTAAAGAATGCATCTAGATATTGCAGAACAACTTAGATGGAAACAAAGTCTGCATAACCAGGCTTCAATAAGTTGATAGCTCTGATTCCATGAAATAAGGAACCACGTATTAGAGCAAACAATAAGAACAATGATGGAAAAATTTGTAAGAAATCAAAATTAAAACTGTAATTTTGTGTTCTACCCAGCTGGAGACAGACAAAGAGAAATGGACTCCAAGTAACTGGGGGGGGGGGCGGACAAAAAAAGAGTAAGCATAACTCCACTGTTAGTCCTGACAACGATCAGAACAGAAAATTCTACAGTTCTGAAAATGGAGCATATAATCCATAACAAATAGAAAATAAATCAAAAAGATTGTCTATGAAGAGTTTCAATAGCAATTTCCTTGTCTTTAGAATCATTTTTTGTCATCTCATTCTGTATGTCCTAGGAGTAAGTTAGTGGCTGTGTGGATACAGGAAATCAGTCACCATGTTCATCAGCCCAAGGCAGGGACTACACATACTCCAAAATGTTCATAGCTAAAACTAGTGTCCCTCTTGATAAACAACAGGAGTTGAAATTATCAGTTTACTGGTATCTGTTGCAGTGATTGGTGTGGCAGGAATGTTAACACTGTGTGTGAGAAAAATGGGAGGGACTTATCATAGTAATGGCATCATTTGTTTCCAGGTAATAACTTCTGAATATTTTGGGCTAAATGTTCTAAGAAATAAAGCAGGAGACAGATAAATAGTAATATCTCAAAGAAAGAAATCTCATATAAACTTAGAGCAGCAGTTTCACAGTGTACGCATAGAAGAAAACAAAAGTGTGGAACTTTGATGTCTGAATGGTTGCTTACAACTGAAACCTCCTCTGCCAGTTACTTGTCATGCTTGCAATCTTAAATGGCAATTTTTCAGCTTATAACTGGTTGTATTCAAATGAGGAGGGAATTTGATATTTGATTTTCTTCTAAATTAGTCACAGAAGAAAAATGATAGCTAATGCCTGAGTAATCATTATTCAAGTATATTTTCTGCATGTGAAACCAGTGAAACTCAAACTAAAATACTTCTGTGAAATTGTACTGCAAATATGAAAGATAAATGTACAAGAAATGACTGTTAGAATTGGGAAAGTATTTTTCATTAACTTACGACAATACAAAATCAGCAAGACAGTATAAATTAACTAAAAACGATCAAATTAATAAATCCTACTGAATTAATCAAACAGGGAATTGCACATAAGTTTTGGGGGTTTTTTTGCTTAGTATTTTATTGATGAACTAGACTCATAGGAATCAACCCACTGTGTAGGAGGAAGCTAAGCAGATTTGAATTACAGGTTTTTAATTACAAGCGATGTCGCATCTGGTGTATTACATGTAAAACTTTGTATCCAATCAGTTTAAAGGAAAGTAACTATGGTGCAGCCAATGGCAGCTGTGGTGGGTGGTATAACAGCCAGTAACTTACTTTAATGAGTTCACAGGTTCACAGGTTATTCCGAGTTGGAAGGGACCCACAGGATCAACTAGTCCAACTCCCAAGCAAATGCCCTCCCAGGGATCAAACTCACAACCATGGAACCATGGGCACCACGCTCCATCCATCCGAGCCTCCCATCGTCTAGGCCATGTCTCTGTGTTCCTCATGCAGTCTTTTCTTAAACACCTCCAGGGATGATGACTCCACCACCTCCCTGGGCAGACCATTCCAATGAGAGATCACTATCTCTGTGGATAAGCTCTTCCTAATATCCAGTCTAAACCTCCCCTGGTGTAGCTTGGGGTCATGTTCTCTTGTTCTGGTGCTGGCAGCCTGAGAGAAGAGATTCACACCTACCCGACTACAGCCTCCCTTCACATAGGGCTTGTTCTCCAGTCCTTTCACCATTCTTGTTGCTCTTCTCTGGACTCTCTCAAGTAGTTCAACGTCCTTCTCAAGCTGAGGAGCCAGTCTATATACATAGAGCCAAGAATAGTTAATCTAAATAAAATAATTAGCAGTGAAATAAAAGTATAATGAACAATTCATAACAGTTCGATTACCATAGTTAGAATACATCATTTTATAGCCCAAAATAATACAGTAGAATCTCTTTAATAACAGAATTCAAGATGTTGCAAAAGAATTTAGTAATATTTAACTCCTTTCTTTATTGTTTTACTCTCCTGTCCAATGTCTCTGGGGGTCCTCTGTGTGCAGTGGCAGCTTCATCAAGAAGAATTGCATGCATGAAGAAGCACAGTTCATCAAAAGTCATTAGTGTACTAAATTAAATTCTGGAAGGAGTGTAATGCTCTTGCACACCCCCCACACATCATTGTGAGAGCTCAGGCCAAGGCAGGGGATGCAACAGCCACTTGGCCCTGGAGCAGAAAATGAAACCAGCCCAGTCCAGCTCTGCCAAGAAGAGACCAGGCCAGCCCTGAGAGCAGTGCTCACAGTTGAGGGCAGAGTCCAAGGACTTTTATAACTCAGAGTGGCAAAAAAAAGTAATAATATATGGATGAATTAATCTATAATTACTCTATGAAGAATGCTTTCATCAGAAAATTGATTCTGAAAATGTTTAAAAGAATTTCTGGTGGGTAGTGAGTCGATTAATATAATTATATTAATATAGTTAATTATAATTAACACTATAATAATTCCAAACCCAAATATTGGAATACCTTTTTAAGTCTGGCACGAAAGTGTAAGAACATATATTTTTAAGTTCTGAATACAGTTTATTCACAAAGCAATTTTTAATTTTATTGAATAGAAAATAACATTGAAGTTCCTTTTCAGGTAGCAGTCTTATAGCCAGTTTTACTCAGGCTGATGGACATAGCAAATTCTTGATGTAATTTCATCATCTTGACCAATAAGGACAAAATAACTTTTAACTTTTAACTTTTTATTCCTGATCTAAGCATACACGACATATGCCAGACAAAATTTTGAAAGCTATCTGTTTTAAAGACCTCAGTCTATCTAATTTGATTTTTTTGCATTGCTAAGAGAATCCCTGTCTTTGGTTTTATTCAGTGAATCAGACAAAGAAATAGGAGGAAAAGCAGCTTCTTGCACTATGTGTAAGCAATATAGGAGGAACAGATGTCGGATAGATCAAGGAAAAAACACAAGTCAAATAGTGTGCTAAATCTGAAATCTAATGGCATAACAAAAGCTTTTGGTCAAAGATTAATGAAATCTTGCATTTACTACATATGATTCAATGCCCTGAGCAGGGACGAAGGACAGCTGAGAAGTCCTAAGTCCCCCTTGCTTTTTTTGTATTTGTTCTAATTACTGTACAAAGTCCAATTTTATGGATTCTTACACTTAACCAGGTGTGACCCACATAAAAAGACATCTCCTGTGCTAATTTTTTATGAAAGGAAATTATTAGAGCACAAGATCAAAAAACTTGCACTATTTTTCCCTTGCTGATTTTATTTCTGTGCCTGAATCTTCTGATATTTCCTTATGTAGTCTCTAAAAAAAATAGACATATTTCTATTGTAGATAAAGTGCATTCAATAATATATGCTAAGATGAAAAAGACTATTTTTAATTATTTTAGCAATTTAGATGAGATTGTAACATATTTCCTTACGTAGGTCAAAATGGGTCAATCTAATTTGTTGTTAAATGACATTTCTTAATTTTTGTGCCAAATTCAGTCATGAAATATTTTACAGAGATATCTTCATTTGCCTGATTTGTATTGTCCCTTCTAGGGAGGTAGCATAAATGTGCCATGCAGAGGTCAGAGTTAAAATCAAGAAGGAAACATGAAAGTCAAATGTCTACTCTACACTTTCATTTAAGAGGATAATATTATCTCTGCTTGCTCCTTGTGCAAAACGGTTCATTGTGAAATAAAATTACGAGAAATATTTATTTTAATATATATTTATTTTTAGCTGTTGATTAAATAATTTTGGTGTGCCTATGCTTTTTATTTCCATGTTTTTGACTGGGAAATTAATTATGTTTTAATAAAAGTGGAAAGTTTTATAGTCAGTTTATACACAATGAAGTTAATGAATTAAAAATCTAGAACTGCTTAGTTCTTAAATTAGGAAATGAGCAAATACACAAGAAAAACTTATCCCTGACATTTAGGAAGCTGATTATTTGAAGGAGAAAACTAACCTGTATATACAGAAATAAGGAGATGAGAAAGTGACAGTAAGTTCTGTCTCAGTTTGATGCCACATCACTATTTGGGAGTTCCGTGGGACAGATTTTGTTCTTTTTTTATTGTTAGTTTTGTTTTCAAAACCTTACTGAACTATAGTTGTAGGACTAAGAGAAAGAGCAGCACACACTCATCATTTCACTGGAATAAAATGGGCTTATGACAATTAGGGATGCGTGTGTGTTCTCAAATGCGGCAGTTAGCAGTATGTCTGCCTCCAGAGGTGATTCTGCATTAACAAGGAAGAATAAGGAACATGAACTTTTTTATATCCATGTTAATGTATTTATTGCTACAAAGAAACAAAAAAGTCCATGTTAAACTAGTCTTGAAAGTAAATAACACTGAATAAAAATGTCTTCTTTTGCTACAAGTCAGTACAAACTCAATCATACAGTATAAGACAATGTGGCTTTAATACGGAGATATCTATAAAGATAAGTCAGCTCAGATTTATACTTCAATATCCTCTGCTGATTTCAGACACGAGAGCTTTCATGGATTTCTTAAAAAAATTTGAGTATTCATTAGCTATTTAAACCATGCTTTAATTTCTTCATCTATCTATATCTATGGGTTTGATCTTATGGTTTCATTATTAGGAATTTGTGGAAATGAAAATGGCTAATTGTCTAAGATTAATTTTACGTCCTATGCTAATACCAATTATTTTAATGTGAGAGGTTTTGTAAATCCGCTTCTGATAAACACTGGCTTTGATTCAGAAGGGTTCATGTAAGTAAAATTACACTTGATTTTTAATTGTTCAAGTTATAGTTATCATCATGATAACTCAACCACCCCACATATTTTGTGTCCTAGATGAAATCCCTGAGAAGGAAACAGAATTGAAATTTACTTTCTCAAGGTTATACTGATTGCAGATATACTGATTATGCCAAAGAAATGCCAGTGTGAGACAGTTTGCAGTGTTTTCTTATGAATGGCAAAGCATTTTTCATAAAGTATATTATAATTTATATCTTTTTGAGAAAACAGCTGACAGACATGACTGACAATGAGAAAGCAAAAATGTCTCTAGGTGAAGCATTTATAGTATTTTTTTTTTTTTTTACTTAGACTTTATCTTTCATTTTCATAAAGACTATCTGAGTAAACCGACACTTAAGCAGAATTCAAACTGATGTAATACTTAAATAAAATTCTATTAAGAATGAAAATGTGGCATCTATTGAAACAGATACATTAAAAGTCTTATTGGAAGTTTTATTTATGAAGCGGTTATAAAAGTATTTCTTCATTTATAGTAAAAGGTTGACTGAGGCAATATGCATGAACATATCTCAAATAGTGAATTCTAGCTCACTTCTTTTAGTAGCTTAAGCTTTTAACTTGTTATTCCAATGTTGGCACAAAACGTGTTTAATCTGAATTTCATTCAATCTTAAAAAATAAATGTTAAATGTAGTTTAAAGTAGTTGTACGTCTTTACTTCTCATTGGTTGTACCTATGAATTAAAATACTGAAGAAAATTTTCAAAAAGCAGTAATGTTGTCAAAATGATCACCTCACAAGCTATGAGCTAAAACTCAGCAATTACAGAAAGGAAAGTTTGTGGAGATTCCACAGTAATCATCACCATTTCTGATTCAAACACCTGAATATATAATTAAACATGACATGCTTTTGGGGCACAAAACCACGTGTTTTGGGCTAGCAAAACAGCGGGAAGAAAGTTTAATAGTAATTTTAATAGGAAGGTAGATATCAAACAATGAGAAGATTAGTATATGGGAAAAGAATAAAGAAAATAAACACACTAAAACCCTTGCAAACATCACAACACTATATAGACTACTACTAGCTACAGCTTCAGAGACATCACAACCTTAAAAATATTGAGATTTTCACCCATTGATGCCAAACTCCTGACAAGAGGTTTAGAAAAAGGCGCAGGGTGTCCAGAAGCATTATGACATCTATAAAGTCTAAATTATGGAAGAAAAAGATAACAAACTTAAACCACAAAACTTCTCTTAGACTTGCTTTCATAAAGTCTTATGTGCTCCATGTAAATTTCATAAAATTCAAATAAAACTATATCATCGTAATGGAACCTATAACTATTATGAGTCCTCCTCCACACTTGTAAATGTACTTACAATACATACTAAACCAGATAATTTCTGTCAAACTGTTCGACAACTACAACAGAAAATAGAACAAAGCACGTTCATTTGCCTCTAACAATAAGAATATGCACAGACTGACTTAGGGATGATTCTGTTAGCTCTTAAATTTTCCTCTGAAAAGACATATTTCTGCTTATTTCAATATCCAGTGATAAATATCAAGAAAAAATTTACATCATATTACAATTTCTGTTTGGCAGAACTTTGTAATAGCACTTAAGTTTAGGGGGGAACAGCCTTATACTTTGCTGACTGAATAATCTTGAAAGTGGCAGTTTCTGCTGCGACTCATTTCTCATGGAAGGCTAAAAACTCTCATAGGCAATGTGGTGATCACAAACCACTTCTTTTTGCCCTTTGAGGGAAAATCTTTATTTTCATCTACTTGAAATGTGAAGTTGGTTCTCATCATATCAAAATGTAGTGTGAAAGAATAAAAAAGGCACATATTGAATTTCATTTAAAAATAAAGAAAAAATAAGAGTACATGCACATTCTAAGACAGAATATGCTTGAAAGTTACTGCAATTTTTTTAATAAATATTGTGCAAGATTATGCATGTTGCCATGTCTTATTTTCCTTAGAATACTCAAGTTTTCTAAATTAAATACCTAGATTAACTATTTTTCTTAACCTTTTAAATGTATGGTTCTACTGTGCAGCCTAAATGACCTGTCTCAGTGCACTCTCTAGTGACAGAAATTTTTGTGCTGAAAATTGCCAGCTGGTGAAACAGACATCACTTACCAATTATGCACTATCTACACTGAGCAATCCAACACAAAAAGCAAAGTGATGGCAATCCTGCTCATCTCTCAGCTACTATAAATCTCACTTACACATTATGTAAAATTTTCCAGATTAAGATGCTTTTTTATCAAAAAACAATATTGATGAATTATCAGAAAAAAAAAAAAAAAAAAAAAAAACCACAATTTTGGAGCTGCCCAGTCAGTGATAAAGGATTTATAACATGGTGCTGTATTGGGCCTGTCTGAACCCATAACAGTCCTCACAATGCTGTGCTCTAGAAGGATGTTGATAACACGCAAATGTTTTGACTACAGCCGGACACACATTGGCAGGAATGTCCCTTCTGCCCAACTGAAGACAAGATTCTGGGAGGGCACATGAGCAGGTCAGCTGACTCAGACTTACCAAAGGGATATTCCATAATATATGATGTCAGCTCTGATATAAAAGCTGAGGAAGGGAGCAGGAAGTGGGGGCTATTCATTGCTCTTGATGGTTGCCTTCCAAGACCATCAACATGCATAGATCCCTAGATGTGTATAGACACCTCTGCTGATGTGAGGTAGAAATTAGTTCCTTTGCTTTGTTTCTGCATGCTCTTTGCTTTATCTTTGCTTATATTAAACTGCCTTATTCCAATCCACCTTTCATATATCATCTTATTATTCGAGACTGAGCGACCATTTGGGCCTCCGGCATACAATCAGGGTAAAACCTCTTACAGGTGCAGAATTAAATTCCTTACAGTTTATGCCAAATATGTTGTTTCATCTTGTTGTAGTATTGCCTCTTCATATAATAACCTCTTTTGGGGTTAAAGAATCATTTTATATATATACAAAGTTGACCTATAGTAAATTGCAGAAGATTAAAAATAATAACAGTAAAAACCATTCGTAGGATCATTTTTAAGCAGAAATGAGAATCTAATTTGTTCACTTTAACTATGTAGTGTTCTGCAACCTGAAATTCAGAGGAGTCGGTTTGACGACTTCTTCAGCTCAAAGAAAAATCAGAAGAAAAACAAAAATATCATAATAAAAAAATTGGAAGCAGAAAACCCATTAAAAATCACTAAACTTGCTAAGTACAAAACTTTCAGAGTAATTTCAAAGTTTCTGAAGTTAACAGACAGTAATGCATCACTTTTATGGACTTCTATGTAATTGTCAACTCAGCACTTTTCTCTTCACTTCTTACCTGATATTCTTAGCATGTCCTACCATATACTTTCAATAAACTTTGCTTCTTTTACTAATTGCGTCTTGTGTCTCCAGCTGGCATTTAGCAGTTGGACGAGGCTAATTTGTGGAAGAAAAGTCCTCAGTCCTCAGAGACTATTAAACCTGAACACTATACCTATAGACGTAAAGGAAGTCAGTTCGGGAAATGAGCTGTGGCTCTCTGAACAAGTAAGGCAGAGTAAAGCACATTCGCACAACGCAGGACTGGACATCACCCAAGTGGACTGATAAAACTCATATAGAATATGCTTGGGCCCAGGTCTTTCCAAGGGCGCAGTCAGTACTCAGTAGGCTTCAAGATAACTATTAATTATTAGACAATTTTTTTTCCTATCCTCTCCCAGCCCTCATGGTTCAAGTCTCAGTAATCATAAAGCAATGTTGAGTGTATGGGCTGAGGATTTAGCATGAAAAAAATAGGGTTGTGTGAGGGCACAGCACGCACTAGGACGTTATAATTATAACCTAGACGGAGAGGTGCAGTTTACTATAGGTGCAGTTTTGTCTATAAGGACTCTATGTTTATTGATTGTACTGTCTACAGAATATCAACCTGGATTTTTCTGAAAAAAAATGAGTAATTTCAATGAAAAAGCCTGAGAGCAAGCAGTTCCAAGATCTAGGGCCTAGGGATGAATACTGGTGCTACATCAGTTGCCAGGAGAGACATCAACTAAAACATCAATTTTCATCTAAAAATCTTACAGCTATTAATTTTCAGAGATTTGAACAGAATGCAGGGGAAATACTGCTTTATCCTTACTTCCTAAAATTTTCTGTTTATATCTCCTACTTCCACTTATGGGAGACAGGACACAAGGTTAACAACACCACTTCTCTGTCCAAATTTGACTTTCTTGCAGACATTTACCAGCAGACCTTAATACTTGGGACAAGGACTGGATGGAGCATGCAAAGCTTCATAAAATTTAGATCATAACCAAGAAGACCTTAAATTACGGTGTCTTTCCCTCTCTCTTGCTTAACTAATAGTGGAAAACTTGAATTATTATATTCAAAAAGAGAATGTAGCTGATGCTCAGGAATACATAAAAGAGTAAAAATTATTTTAACAAATATTTTTAGGCACATATAATACAGTACATGTTCCCATATTACCATTTATTTCATTCAATTTCATTAAAGAAATTACTTCACGATATTTAAGTGAATCAAAACACTAGAGCGGACTCTGAACAAAGAACAGTGAACAAAAAGAGATCAGTAGGGTGAGTTGCATATCTATTCTGTCCCTCAAAACACTTAGACATCACCTACATCAAATAACAGTATTACACAAACTACACTGAAGAGTAATGATGCCATCAATCCTTCCTTTCTTCTTGGTTATGCAAGACTTTAGTTAGAAGTATTAAATTTGTATATATATTAATTAGTAGCTATTAGTAAGGGGCAATTCATAATCAATATGAAGGGGTTTTTAACTTATAAAATATCTGTGTATAATTAAATCTCTTTAAGTTCTCTGTAGTGCACAATAAGTGGTATACTTTCAGCTCAATTGTACCGGTATAAGTATTTGCTTGACGTAGAACAAAGGTATATTTCTGCTTTCCTCTCTCCTTTGAATTTTGTTAAATATAATTTGATTTCTCATTCAAATATGGGTTTTAAATCTTGTTTTCTGATTATGTTTTTTCATGGGGCTAGAGAAAAACCCATGTGTTTTCATGGGATATTTCTGTAGCAGACAGTTGTTTTCTCCACATAGCTTCTTTAAGTGGAAAGAGGAATGGCTTAAAAAAGTCCTCCCTAGAAACACAGTTTCATTCATAAATTTTAACACGTAATCACAGAATCACAGAATCAGAGAATACTACGAGTTGGAAGGGACCCACAAGGATCATCTAGTCCAACTCACCAGCTAACGCCCATACAAAGACCGAACCAACACCCCAGAGCTGTGAACATAAACCTAGTTCCCTCACAGGCTCACAGGCCCCTCCAAGCCGGAAGGGACCCACAGGACCATCCAGCCCAACACCCCCACAGCGAGATCATGTCACTAAGCTCCTCATCAAGTCTTCTCTTAAACACCTCCAGGGATGGCAACTCCAGCATCTCTCTGGGCAGTCCATTACAATGAGAGATNACTTAATTCCCTCTCCACTTCACTACTCTCAAGCCATTCCTCTCCCAGCTGATAGCGATGCATGGGGTTGTTATGTCCAAAGTGAAGAACTTGGCACTTAGTCTTCTTAAATCTCATACTGTTGGACTCTGCCCACTCCTCCAGTCAGTCAAGGTCCCTCTGAAAGGCCTTCCCACCCTACGGCAGTTCGACATTTGCCCCCAGCTTGCTATCATCTGCAAACTTGATGATGATGGACTCAATTCCCTCATCCATATCATCAGTAAAGATGTTGAACAGTATGAGGCCTAACCCTGATCGCTGTGGGACTCCGCTAGTGACTGGCTGCCAGCTGGATGTGGCTTCATTCNTCTTGGAGTATCCTACGAACCTGTGAACCTCCAGGGATGGCAACTCCACCAGCTCCCTTGGCAGACCATTCCACTGAGGGATCACCCTGTCTGAGAAAAGGCTCTTCCTAACATCAAGTCTGAACCTCCCCTGGCATAGTCTAAGACCATGTCCTTTCGTTATGGTACTGGCAGCCTGAGAGTAGAGATTTACATCCACCTGACTGCAACCTCCCATCAGGTAGTTGTAAACAGCAATTAGGTCACCTCTGAGCCTCCTCTTCTCCAGGCTGAACAGTTCCAATTCCTGCAGTCATGCCCCGCAGGGCTTGTTCTCCAGTCCTTTCACCATCCTTGTCGCCCTTCTCTAGACCCTCTCAAGCAGTTCAACATCCTTCTTAAACTGAGGAGTCCAGAACTGGACACAGTACTCAAGATATAGTCTGACCAGTGCTGAGTATAGGGGAAGAATAACTTCCCTAGTCCTGCTGGCCACACTATTCCTGATATAAGCCAGGACGCCATTGACTCTCTTAGCCGCCCTGGGCGCACTGTTGGTTTATAAAAAACACAGGACGCTTCACTAATTTGTGTGTCATCCTTGTGCAGGGGCCATGGTAATCTTGTCTGTATCTTTTCACACATTTTGTGTCCCGTGTTGTGGCACTGGACAGAGAGGGGCAGGTCCTATCTATTGAACAATTCTGTTCCAAGGATGCAAGTGAGAAATGAAGAAAACCATACTTGTATTCAGTCCCAGAGCCAAGTCAGTCTAGAGATGCAAAGGATGCTTTGAGCATAAGCCAGGAAAAAAACCCCAAAGAAGCAACACAAAAACATTAGCTTTCCCTGTTAACATTACAGTGTAAAAACCTGATGTCCATGACAAACTCTTGCAAATGCTTACAGATGTGCTGCACCCTGAAAGGCAGGATATCTCAGAATGCTGAGAATTACATGAGTCCAGAGTTGAGTAGAAAAAGTCAGAAGGTCACATAGCAAGACTTCTTTGTATTGGGAAGCAATTTCACACTTAAGGAATGCATTCATACTCACATAAACCACTCCATTTTTAAAGTAATGATGACTGTATTTTCTTATATGAACGATATTCAGACTGCAATAGCATAAATGGAAGCCCACATCAGAAGACATTCAAGATCAGATGGTCTTATTGCTTGCACTAAGCAGTGACTACTCCTAGGATTAAGTAATTTTTAATAAGTAACAAATGAATTAAACTCAGAATAAATAGGAAATATATATAAAATCAATTTCATTTTTACATATATAAATGCTATATATACAAACATATACATTATATGCACATATATACAAATTAAATGTGTGTGCATATACATATAAAGGGAATAAATTTTTTCATATATGTATCCAACTTCTATGACATGCTTAGAATATACACATTTGGGTATTTTAATATTATGAAATATTATGAAATCAGAGTTCCACATGTGAATAAGCCAACAGATGGCAAGAATCCTCTAAGGCTGTCTGTATGCCAGAGTATAAGTACTGCTGCAGTAAAACTAATCACAAGAGGAAACTAAAGCCTGTAGATGTTGCATCATTAAGAAAATACAGTTTGAATCCTGGACTCTCGCCTTGGCTGAATCAATGAATCTCACCCTGTCACAAGTTTTTTCAAGTTTTCTGACTTAGAGAAAAAATATTCTTAATTTTAATGACTGTGGGTGTGGTGAGGAGAGATATTATATTTGTGCTTTCTAGGTACAAAAATTATTAAAGCCCTTAAAACCCCTGAAAAATATTCTGTGATACCACTGGATTAGAAGCTGCGCAAACAAAAGCAGAGGTGATGACCACAAGACTTATCCCAAAGCAAAGGTTTAACTGCCTTCCAGCACCCTGCTTGAGTAGCACCAATGAGAGATTTACTTGATGTGCACTGCCTTGTGGTTCTTGACTTTCAGTCTGAAACTAAATTCTTAATCAGACTTTCTAGCTGATGTTGTAAGTCACAAATACATGACATTGTCTTCCAGGAGGATAATCTTGGTCATATCTTACTATTTTTTGCTCACCACACTCTTAACTGACTACCCATACATCATCTCTGACTTGGTTTAAAAAGTTACTTGGCCTAAAATAACTGAAATAGAGATAGAAGTGTCTCATTTAAGAGACAAATTCTTAAAGAACCTTTTAAAGAACCAAATTCTTATAGGAACAATAAATAAGACAGGTGTCATGATACACTTCCCCAAGACCTGTTGCACCTTGGCTTAAAAGATGACAAGCTAGATAGATATCCTTGGAGATGCTCATTACTCATACTGCCGTTTGCAGCGAAATTTTCTAAAAATTCGGGTGAAGCTTTTAAGCATTATGTGAATAAAAATTGTTGTTTGCATCAATATGAGCTTATTAAACAATGAAGTTTAACCTAGGCAACTTATACAACATGATTCCCTGTTGTTCTGTGTGACTGGTCCAGGAGACCTGCCTATATGAGTAGCTAAGAAATCTGAGTGAATCAACACTGATTCCTTGTCTATAATTTTAAGGAAAATCTTACTATATCTTCTCAAACGTGGCATACATGGTTCTTGCATTTTGCCCCACTTATAGGAAATTTTAAGCCCTAAACATATTTTGACCATATTTGAATGTATAGTACAGGCTGAATAATGGGTTACAGTTGTCTCTGACTTTGATTAAAAAAAAAGAAAATAAAAAGAAGAAAAAAAAATTTATTAGTGCCTGACTAAAATCAGACTACTAGTCTCAGTTCAGCCTTAAGTAAATCAGTATACCAACTTTCCAATTAAGCCAAATTGTGGGAATAGTTTTTCTATGAAGACATATGCTGCTAAAGACCTGAGTCCTTAATGAGATGTGTGTAAGAACCTGTAACACTTTTTTGTGTGGCTTTAAACTAAATTATGAGGTGTTTTTAACTGTAACAGCACTTTAAGCTTTTATTCTATTTTTGCTATTCTTTTGACATACACTTAAAAACACACTGTCATTACTGCTGATGGCCCTTTTATTGTAAAAAACCACTTATTTATAATACAAAGATTTCAAAAGAATTCAGATAAATAAACAAATAAGTATTTCTGGGAAAATATACCTATAAGGCAAGGCGTATTAAAAATATACTACCAATGGAGGTGATGTGCTAATATATTCACTCTCTCTGCCTAAAAATTTTTAGGCAATCCCTCTGAAAATTTGATTGCTGGCTGGTTTGATAGTAAATACAATCTGCCACATTTCTGTGTGAGTTATGCACAGCTGTGCACATAAGGTTCCATATACAATGAATCCCCACTGCACCGAGACTTCTTCATTAAGACCCCGCCCATTTGCGAACCAAATGTTTCGTAATTATGATTCAGGCATTTGCGACTCGAGCCGCCCCAGACACGCGCAGTTGACTCTGCTCTGCCGAGGGGCTGTGCCACGGTGCCTGGGGGGCAGGACTCACCCTGCCCTGCAGGGAGGGGACTTGCAATGGTGGCACTGTGTGCCCGTCCCTGAACGGGGAAACTGCCTCACGAACATGAGGCAAGCTGTGTGCTGGGAGGGGCCTTCTGTTCCCCTACCCTTTGGAACTGTACGGGCAGCGCTGCCCCTCTCTCATGGGACCAGTGGACGTTCAAGGGAAAGAAAATCCCATACCAACCTGACCCCTCCACCCCTCCACCCTGTGGGCTTCTCCGGGCAGCTGCGGTCACTCCCACTGACCAAATTGTGATTGTGCCCGTGCTGGCAGCCCCGCGTGCGGCAGCTCGCGCACGCAGTGGCAGTGAGTGCACGGCGCGGCGACAGCTCAGGCGCGCGGTTTGCTGCAGCTCACCATGGCATTTAGAGACCTGCGACACCCTGACCCACTCCTGTGTTCTCCGCTGAGACCCAGCGCAGCACCACCACGAGACATGCCATTCCTTGTTACTCAAAGCCCACTCAAAGCCCGGGCAGCGCTGCCTCTACCGGAATTGGTGGATGTTAAAGGGCTCCAAGAATGCTCACCAGCGCTCAGGGGCACCCCTTCCCTGCCGCTGAGGCAGGGTGAGCTGCTGAGAAATGGTTCCCTTTGCTCCCCCCGGCTCACAGAGCCCGAGGGGAGAAGCAGAAAATTGTCTGCACGACTCCAGAGTTCTGGGGGGTGGAGCAATGGGCGTGGCCTGCATGCATATTAACGACCTGCATTTCTTTGCGAGTTTAGCATTTTGCGACGCCTTTGGCATGTCCCGTTCCTCGCGATGGATGGAGTATAACTGTATAACCAATATGCTAACTGTGTGCATTGGAAAATGCTATAGTACTGCAGGATAGAAAATAAGTCAGTAGTTAAGTTTTTTACTGTGTTCTCTCATTTTTCTTGTAAATCCAAAGTAAAATGCTTTAATGACTAAAATCTGTTACACTATATGGAACGACCACTTTGTCACTCTTCGGTCCCTCCAGTACTCTCAGGAGGATTGCAGGTTTCCCAGAAACGAGGCCCTTTCACTTCCATCTATCAGTAGTTCCCCATTTACAATTTTCATTGCTAAAGATCTACAAAATGTTACTATGGTTACATGAAAATAATCTTTGAAAAAACAGTTATTTTTCTTTATCTGTTCAAGAATATCCAGTTAAAGTTTGTCCTTTCTGAGGACCAGTGGAGAAGAATACTGGTACTTGTTTATATCTTCACAGTGTGGTCCTACTAATATGGGCTACTACAAAACAACCTCCGGTAAAATCCTATTAGGTCATGTGAAAACACGTTTGCTTTACAAATTTAAATACCAGCATTCATCTCTCTGATTAGCTACTGAATTTCTCTCCAGCCAGTCATATGAGGGAAACCATGACTTTTCTGAGAAGAAAATGTCTACTAAAAGAGGTTTAGCTGATCTACAGGAATGTATTACTAGATACAGTTATACCTCCTCCATCGCGAGGAAAGGGACAGGCCAAAGACCTCGCGAAATATTAATCTCGCAAAGAACTGCAGGTCGTTAAAATGCATGCAGGCCATGCCCATTTCTCCACCCCCCGGAACTCCGAAACACTGCGGACAATTCTTTGCTCCTTCCCATAGTCTGTCTTGGCACAGGCGAGCAAAGGGTACAGTTTCTACATGGCTGCTGTGACCGCAACCCAAACCCTGCACCGCTCCCCACACCAGGCCCCCGGCTCATCCCAACCCTGGTGCTCACGCCAACCCCGGGGGACCCGCGCCAGCCCGCGCGTGCTTGCCTCACCTCTGCGGCGGGGAAGGGGCTCTGTTCAGCATTCTGGGAGCCTGGAAAAACCTTAACTTTGCAAAACTGCAACACCCCGTGCACTTATGGCGGGGAGGGAGGCGTTGGTATGTGAGTTTCTTTCCCTTTAACAACCACCAGTCACGGCAGAGGCAGCGCTGTGCGGGCTTTGAGTAACAAGGAATGGCATGTCTTGTGGTGGTGCTGCGCTGAGTCTCAGCGGAGCACACAGGACTGGGGCAGGGACCGGGGCAGGGACCAAGTCAGGGCTCTAAACACCACCGCGAGCTGCAGTAAATTGCGCGCACGGGGGGAACCCCTAGCACACAGCTTGCCTCACTTTCGTGGGGCAAGTTTTCTCGTTCAGGGTCGGGGGGTACGGTCCCGCAGGGAGGGGTGAGTCCCGCCCCACAGGCACCATGTCACCGCCTCTCGGCAGAGCAGAGTCAAACTGCTCATGTGTCAGGCAGCTGGGCTTGCGGAACGCTAAACGTATTTGCGAAAAAATTGCTTCGCAAATGGTCGAGGTCATGAAGGAGAAGTCGCGATACAGAGAGGATTCACTGTACTACCTTTTTATATTTGATGCATCCAAAAAGAAATTCAAGAGAAAAAAAGGAGACATGAGTAAGGAAAAAACGGATATATAAGAAGGAAATTACATCCTTCTATGAAGCAACAATGCTGCTCTGACAGAAACAAAAGCAGAGATGCTAATGCAAAGATCATTGGAGAGAAATTTGAAGAACTGCTTTGTTGCAAAATCAATTGATGAAATGCAGGAGAGAGAGACCTTTGACAGGGAATAGGGCATTCAAGTCCAGAGCAAAGTAGGCAGAAGAAACTTATTTGATGAAGGATACTTTCCTGGTTCATATTCACCACTACAAGACATTAAAACCAAAATAACTAAAAAACCCAAACCAAACTAAACACACACCAACCAACCAACCAAAACTAACAAACAAAAACCCCTAAAACAATAGCTACCTCATTACATGGGATAGTAATGTTTTCCAACCTGTTTCTGTTTTTCTCCATGTCTTTTGGGAATAGGAAAGTACACTTTTAATATGACTATTCTTAAAATTTATTTACTGTTATCAAAGCATGACAATGTTTAACATATTTTTTGTTCAAGGTCAAGAAAATGGAGTCCAGAGGAGAGTCACAGAAGTTGATCAGAAGCTGAAGTACCTCTCTTCTGAGGAAAGCTGAGGGAATTGGACTTGCTCAGCCTGGAGAATAGAAGGCTCTGAGGAGACCTAGAGCAGCCTTCTAGTATATAAAAGAAGGGTGCATACAAGAAGACTGGAGAGGGCATGTAATGCCAGGACTGGGGGAAATATCTTCAAAGTGAATGAGAGTAGGTTTAGATTAGGTATTAGAAAGTGTTTACCTGGGGATGATGAAACTCTGGAACTGGTTGCCAAAAAAGTTGTGGCTTTCCTATCCCTGGAAGTGTTCAAAGCAAGATTGGTCAGGGCTTTGAGCTATCTGGTCTAGTGGAAGGTGCCCTGCCTATGTCAGGAGATCGGAACTAAGTGATCTTTAAGGTTGTTTTCAATCCAAACCATTCTGTGGTTCTATGATTCTGGGTATCAGTCATACACTTACTCCAGACAGTGTCAATGTTCACATTTCATTTAGTACTGTAAACCCAAAAATTTGATTTGTCAATAAAAAGAAGAAAAAATAAAACCCTTGCAGTGAATTGAAACAAAGCAGCAGAAAAAATATAATAGCTTGGGTAAGCATTAAATACTCACTAAAACATAATGGTTAGATAATTAAGAAATATTATATTAAAAAGTAATTAGCTCCAAATGAATTCTGTAATTATATACTTCTGATAATACCAGACATAATGAATAGTAACTATTGTAACATTATTTAATAAAAAGAAAATACATAGATCTATACATAGACTCTCTCACACACACATGCATATTTAAATAGAAAATAAAGCTTGTAACAGCCTTTGCAACTACCCTGAAAATTACCTAAAATATACAGTAGAAGATGTGAGATGATTCTTAATGTCAAAACACCCTCAGAAATCCAGATGTATTTGTGAAAGAATATGAGAAGAACTAAAAATAACAAAAGAGATTTTAGAGGCCTAACGAAAATTGTTTGATGTCAGAGGAAGGTGCAATGAAGTGACTGAATTATGTTCTGGTTTATGAATGTTCATCTATGTTGTTTATCCACTCTATTTCCAGTGGATTATAGTGTTTCAGTTATCTTGTTAAGACAGGGAAAGACAGGGAAAGTGTTTTTCTCACATATAAAAAAATTGCCGAATTTCCTGTGTAGATAAATTCTCATACTCCAAATACCTCACTGGAGATGATTCCAATTATAAAAATCAACTACTCTGATTTATGAAAATGTACTTAATTCTATTTGTACAGCCTTGTGAACAGAATCTGGTTTTCTGGTTTTTAGATTTTTCTTCATCCACCTGCTTCCAAATCTGATTATTCAAAGGCATTGGAAATGGATTTGGAACCTTATGAAAATATAAGATTATCATCTGTTCTAGCTTTGCTTATAGTCAGATATATTACAACATTACTTTCCCAGTTGAAAGGTAATAAAAATATTTAAGTATACTTAACATTTGTTGAAAATAATATTTATTTACCAATTTGATTCTGCAAATGAATAAAAATTTCTATATAAAATTAAAATATCAAAGCAGTTCTATCCATATTTTATGCAGAGTTTACTTATTTGTGAAAGTTGTAATTTTTCCATGTAGTAACTGTGTTGAGAATTGTTCCCTTGAGTGTGTTCTCTGAAAGAAAGAAATTCTGGATATGGCATATTTTTCAGTGTTTGACACATCCTTCAATTTTAAAACTGAGTCTTTATGTAAATGACAAGTGTCAGAGAGACTGGGACTGTAATATCCAGTTCTCAAGAGTACTCATTAAATTGACTTCCCTTGCATTACCTTGATTATTTCTCAGCCTTTTCACCTCTTCCTTTAGATCTGTTATCATGGAGAGCAGGTCATTTACCAGCTCACACCGGACACAGGTGTTTTGCAGGCTTTGTTGTTTGGGTCTGAGCCTCCCTTGTGACTTTGGCCGTGGCTGTCATCCCTTCTGGCCATGATTGGCAGGGAGAGGAAGGAGACAGCACCTGCCAAGACCGCGTCTGTTACTCTGTCCAGTTGCCCTGCCCGTGCGAACTGCCGCGCTAACTGCCTCTTAGTGATTAGTTACGAGCCCCCCGTGGTTGCCCAAGCTCCTCGCAGTTGTCCAAGCCCTCTGCAGTCAACGTCCCTCTTTGCCTTGTCCTTCTTTGCCGTGTTCTGGTTCACAGTGCCTCCAGGAGAAGTAATGGTTTAAGTACCCACAGGTGGGAAGTCTCTCAGGTTCAAAGCGGCCCCCCAGCGCTGGCTGCCACTGGCTGGCGCTGGTCTGAGCTCCGGTGATGGCCGCCCAGGGTGGGTGCTGACCCCAAGGGTGCCATCCCTGAATGTGTTTAAGGAAAAACTGGGTGAGGAACTCAGTGGCATGGTCTAGATGATTAGAGGCTTAAATGGATGGAGCGTGGTGTCC
This sequence comes from Pitta sordida, assembly GCA_013390025.1. Classification (NCBI taxonomy): domain Eukaryota; kingdom Metazoa; phylum Chordata; class Aves; order Passeriformes; family Pittidae; genus Pitta; species Pitta sordida. The sequence continues at coordinate 24,080 of WEKX01024273.1, forward strand.
ATGATTCCATGCTTGTGGGTTTGATCCCTGGGTGAATGTTCACTTGGGAGTTGGACTAGATGATCCTATGGGTCCCTTCCATCTCAGAATAACCTGTGAATCTGTGATTTTCCAGATTTAATGTAGAACAATGTGAAAGACATGGACTCAGTATGCAGGTTAACACACTGAATCTGTTTATTGAAATCCCGAGCGATTCTTGTACAGTAAAGTAAATGTTTTTCACACTGCAGGTGGTGTTTACCAGTGAACTTCACATGAGAACCTGTCTATAAGTTTACATACTTCAGCATGGGAAAACAGGGAGTAATGCCTCCCTCCGTGGGACCCCTTCAGGGTGCAAGGACGCTCCCATGGAAGTACCCAGGGAAGTGAAGGACACTTCTCTCGTTACCGTGAGATTGCTTGAGGGAATAGAAATCAACATCTGTGGTACAGTGAGATTGTTTTATTTAGTTGCAGGCCTGTCTGACTTCTCAGCTTCTCAGGCATTTTCTCTTTTTCATGCTGTGATGCTTTTTAGCCAAATGTGGCGTGTTCCTACAATTCCCCCTTTTTGTTTTTAACATCACCGCATACATAAGCTGTTTATGACAACAGAATCACAGAATCACAGAATATTATGAGTTGGAAGGGACCCACAAGGATTATCTAGTCCAACTCACCATCTAACACCCGTGCAGAGACTGAAAGCCCATCCCAGAGCGGTAGCACAACCTAGTTCCCTCACAGTCTAGCAGGTCACACAATGATGCGCTGCACATATCATCTTGATACCAATTCCGGTTAGTATGAGGACAACTACTACAAGCAGTAGTCCCAAACCTAGGAACATCCAAGTTCTTAAATTTAGACCTGTAAACCAATTTTTAGGATTAATCCATGTTAGATCACTTTTCAGTTCGTCCAATACAGAATTTGTGTGGATCTGCTGCAACTGCTTCCATTGGTCCTATAATTGATGTTTTAAAGCACTTAGCCTTCCATGCAGATTGGTATCGAAAGCGCCTTGTACAGTGAGATTGCTTGAGGGAATAGAAATCAACATCTGTGGTACAGTGAGATTGTTTCTGTTAGCTGCAGGCCTGTCTGACTTCTCAGCTTCTCAGGCCTTTTCTCTTTTTCATGCTGTGATGCTTTTTAGCCAAATGTGGCTTGTTCCCACAATTTAATGTCTTTCCCAACCAAATGCCATAGAGATGTAACTTACAGTTGAGTATTGGATGGTTTGTTTGGTTAGGGGTGTTTTCTTGAATTCTTGACATTCCCAATAGTGCTGCATTGTCCATTTTATGTAGTTTAAACCAAGTTTAAACCAAGTCAGGATCAAAGTGGTTTACTGGTTTCTTAATGACATATCTGTAATGAAAAAGAAGTGACCTATAGAGTCAGGATATATGTTCATGGATAAGCTACTAAAATAGACAAAATGCTAAACATTTTAATATTAAAAAATATCTTTATTTAATGAACTCCCTGTGCCTCTAATCACACTTCCTCTCCTCCCCTCCTTATTCTGTCTGACTGCATAATCTTGAACTCTTTCCGTAGGGCAGATTTTGGGATATTTAAGGAACTGATTAGAAAAGTTCCTTGGGAGGTGGCTCTTAAAGACAAGGGGACCCAGGATAGCTGGGAGTACTTCAAGAACGAGATTTTCAAGGCACAGGAGAAGGCTGTCCTGGTGTGTCGTAAGTCAAGCCGGAAACATGGATGTCCGCCCTGGTTGAGTAAGGAGATCTTGAATGAGCTAAGAGTTAAAAAAAGGATGTATCACTTTTGGAAGGAGGGGAAGGTAACTAGGACTTTGTTTAGGGATGTTGTCAAGTCGTGCAGAAAAAAAATTAGAGATGCAAAAGCTCAGATTGAGCTTCAATTGGCTACTAATATACAAGACAACAGAAAAGGCTTTTACAGGTACATTAATGGCAAAAAAACGGACAAGAGCAATCTCCAATCTCTCCTGGATAAGGAGGGCAACATCATCACT
>WEKX01024273.1:26668-42494 GCA_013390025.1 Pitta sordida
GTCCAGAGAAGGGCGACAAGGATGGTGAAGGGGCTGGAACACAAGCCCTATGAGGAGCGACTGAGAGAGCTGGGGTTATTCAGTCTGGAGAAGAGGAGGCTGAGGGGAGACCTTATCGCTCTCTACAACTACCTGAAAAGGAGGTGTAGCCAGCTGGGTACTGGTCTCTTCTCTCTGGCTACAAGCAATAGAACAAGAGGACGCAGTCTTAAACTGTATCAGGGGAGATTTAGACCTGACATTAGAAGGAACTTTTTCACAGAGAGGGTGATCTCTCAGTGGAATGGGTTGCCCAAGGAGGTGGTGGAGTCACCGTCCCTAGAGGTCTTTAAGAAAAGTTTGGATGATGTACTTGGTGGCATGACCTAGATATTAGGGTAGTGTGTTATAGGTAGGATGGTGTGTTGGTAGTAGGATGGCAACAGGTTAGGTAACAGTTTTGTTAGGTAACAGGTTTGGCTAGATTAGGTAATACGTGATAGGTTGGACCTGATTATCTCTATGGTCTTTTCCAACCTTACTGATTCTGTGATTCTCTGATTCTGTGAGTCTCCCCATCCCCTCCAAGCCACACTGGTGTCCCTTTTCTTCCCATGTAGCAGCTCCTCATCCCTGCTGGCAGGGGCAGCATTCCAGGGAGTCCCAGGGAAGGATAACACTGCCTACCCTGTGTAGAGCCATGCCTTGCCCACTCTATTTCTCTGAGTGTCTCCCCTGTGACAAATCTTTATTTTTCTCCCATATTGCTTTCCAAGGTGACCATTTCTTTGTGTCCGCATCTCTTGCCAATCCGCTGATAACTACATAATCCAATTGATAGTCACCTTTTCTTTAATATGACCAATTTATTGCAGATGCCTTTCCAGACAGCTTAGTGTATTTGACTCATTCAGTCTTTACACGTATATTTTTGTCCCGAAGAATGTTTTTCAGCAAGACTTTTGCAAAGGGTAACATATGAAAGAAACTACTGATAGGTATACATAAATATACATTAGCCTATCTACACATGTTCATTTTTCAAAATACATTTTCTATTTTTTATCTATACACACAGAAATGTGCATGATACTTTATCTTTCTTCACTGTCTGTCCTTCCCCAGTATACGTTTTGGGTTTTAACCTTTGAACAATTAAATATTTTTCTCCAGCACTTATTCCAGTAATTTTATCTAAACAGTTGACATTTTCTCTTCTCAGGCTTTGAGCAAACTTGTTTTGATTTAATTATGGCTATAAAATTATCTGTTGTCTAAAACAGAGAGTGATGTTAAGGTGTCAAACTAGTCAAGCAGTGGACATGAAAATTTGTGAAGACACTGGTTCAGTTTTGCGTGAGGATTGGTACAAATAATTTCATTAGATGCCAATGGAGGGGAAGATCTCATAAAGTTGTTTGCTGGGGATTCATGATGTGATAAACATGTCTGCAAGAATAATTTCTAATTTGTATTTTAGCCTACAAAATTTAGTTTCTTCAACAAGGTGTTGTAAAGTCATTACTGATACAATCTCTGATACACTGCTGCAATTCTGAAGCATAAAATGTCCGTATTATTCTTCACCATCCTTCTGCTTCCCTCAATGTCTCCTCCATTTCCTGGTCTAACTTTCTTTGTTGGGACCATTACTATTTTACCATCTTTATCTTCCCCATTCTATTGTAATATACAAATAGAATACTCCCTCCATACTGAGAATGATGTTTTACATGCACTTTTGACAGCCAATAAGTCTCATGACTTAACCCTGTGCTTTGTCCTTCTATCTTCTGCTTTCTGTGGGATTTTACAGTGTATTCAGTGAGACAGAAAATAGGAGGAAAAACTGGTGGAATACTCATACATAAGGATTTATCCTGGCTTCTGACTAGTGGTGAGGGACATAAATGAATTATCCTTCTTCCTCAACTAGCAGAGCATCTGTGAAGGCAAGGACTTTTGACTGCATTATATTCACAGGAAAGTGTATAGTTTCAGGTCCCACATTTCTAATTCAAATTTGTGGAAAGAAATACTCATGTGACACTAGATATTAAATAACTCTGGTACAGTACAGACATTCCATGTCCAGCTGGCTATGTGTATTCTGCCTCTGACTCCAAAACGCATAGAAAATTCAATACATCCAGACTATTGGACAGTCTATCAAGTCTGTGTCACGTGTGAGAGCAATCTAACATACAACAAATGTTCTGATATTAAGTGTGATGCATTCTATTATAGATGTTTTTCCTGCTTTGAAACCCAAGTTACTATTAAAAATAAGTTATAAGGGACAAAAAACCTGGATGAAAATGAATCCCCAAGAACTGATTGCCATAACTTGAAATACTTTTGGCTTTATTCTCTCTACAACTCAGATTTTTTGTATAATCTCACTTTGTTTTCTGATAAAATATATCTTGATATTGCAAAGTTTTATTCTCATTTTGAAAATAAGAATCAAAATGTATGATGAAAAAGAATACTTTTGAAATTAACTGTTTTATTCAACCTGTTGTCATCCTGCTACCAACACACCATCCTACTAATAACATACTACCCTAATATCTAGGTCATGCTACCAAGTATATCATCCAGCCTTTTCTTCAACACCTCCAACGACAGTGACTCCACCACCTCCTTGTCAGCCCATTCCAGAGAGAGATCACCCTCTCTGTGAAAAAGTTCCTCCTAATGTCAAGTCTAAATTTCCCCTGACACAGTTTAAGACTGTCTTCTCATTCTATCACTGGTAGCCGGGGACAATCACACACAGAATCACAGAATATTATGAGTTGGAAGGGACNGACCAACAAAATAAAAGAGTGGACTTACTAAAAGGTAAAAGCTCAAAAAAACCTAAACTGCTTTCAAGCCTTATGATTGATTCAATACAGTTAGGTCTCCTATATTGCGGACCCATGATCTTAATTGGTCTCCCTGAAGCCCTACTTCCATGTTGAATGGCAGCCACACCACCACCGCCGCCTGTGGTGCCGCCGCTCGCACCACCTGCACCACCACTGCCACCCGTACCGCCACTGCTGCCGCTGCCGCCTGTACCGCTGTTGCCACCTGCATTGCCACAGTGGCAGCGGCAGGTCACACATGCGCAAGGAAGAAAGAAACTTTTTATGCTTCATAATCACAATACATATTATAGATTATATCTGTAATGAGCTTCCCCAGTTGAACTATCTTCCGCCATATATTTATAGCCACGGATTCCTGGAAGTCTTAGACAAATCTTTGCTAAACCGCTCTGGTTTCCAGACACCATGAAATTTAATGTAGAGTAACTAAGTAGGAGACTTGTTTTCTTTTTGGTTTGTTTGATTGTTGTTTGGGGGTTTTTTAAACAGGTATTCAATAAAGAACAGTCAGAAGAATATTTTCTGACATAAAATTGTAAATTAAATAGTTAAAGCTGTACATCTACACATAAGTACAGAGATCTAGGACCTAGTGACATGATTGCATTTTTTTTTGAATAGCTGTGTATTAACATGGAAACTTCTACACTGCAACAATTAAAGAAATAACTACATTCTTTCAATATCTATAAGAAGTATTCACGGTTTATTATTCTAAATATATTATCTTGGACCAAAGTGATTTTCAGAGTTCCTTAAAAATGTAAAGAAAAATAAATCCTTACACAAACAGATGACACACTATCCAATCTCTTTATCTCCAAAATTTTCCACATTTTGGTCATTTTTAAAGTACATAGTGTTTCAGGTCCAGAAACCTACAACGGGTTGGAGTGTGCAAAGGTGGAAGAAAAAGAAGTAAAAATCTGGTCTTTAGGAATAACCTGCCTTCTGATGAGACTATCATGATCTTCTTTTAAGCAGCAATGACACTTTTAATTGATACATTTTAAAACAGTTTAATGCAATACCTAAACATGTTGCACAACATCATATTAAATTTTGCTTTTCTGATCTGTCTCAAAACCACATGTAATATTTTACAAAGATAAAAATAAGTACTTGCAACACACAGAGAAAAGGTTTACATTGAGTAATGGCATAAAAGACATAATTATACAAAATATATAATAACATATAAGTCTGTTCAGTTCTTAAAAAAGGAAGGACTCGTATGAGAGAGAAGACTTCTTGGAAACATGGTCTAGCTGGGGTGTGTAGGGCTGGATGATCCTGGGCCCCTTCCGGCTCGGAGTGACCTGCTAGACTGTGAGGGATCTAGGTTGGTGTTACGCTCTGGGATGTGCTCTAGGTCTCTGTACGGGTGTTAGGTGGTAAGTTGGACTAGATGATCCTTGTGGGTCCCTTCCAACTCATAATATTCTGTGATTCTGTGATTCTGTGAAACTAAATGTTTGCTTAAAAAGGGCAGATGACATTAGTGCAGTCTACAGTAAAAACACTGGATTTATAGTGATAGACCTGAAGATGGTGCTGTTTCACCACATTTCCTGCACAAAATCGGCTCAAAACGCATTTGTTCGTCTATTGTTTAATTATTCATTTTATATTGCCCTACAGTACATGTAACTTCTATATAAAATATCTGGTTGTGTGTCAAGGCATAACTGAATGGAAAATTATACATAAAGATATAAATTTTTCTCATGGAAATACTTTCTTTTTATCCCCATCCTCTTCTTATTATGTTAGTAGTTTTCCAGTGATGCGTTTTTTCTTTTTAATAGTAAATAACATTTTACCATCGTTGTTTGTGAGACCAAAAATTGTAGTTACTCAGAGAGACTATGTTTATAGTTGGATTTCCATTTCAAACACATTACAGTTAGCATATATTATTGTTTGCATATATTTTCCTTCGTAATATTTCCTAAAGACTACAGATTATGGATTATTCTCACAAAGAATTTGGGAAAAGTAGAAATAAAATACTGCTGCACAGAGAGAAAAAAAATCAAATCTGTGTTTATTGTCAAAGTAGAAGACTGAGGGCAACATGAAGTGAATTTTCTATACTTCTATAAAATTTAATGCGATTTCTGTTGGAACTAGTTGTATTTGGTTTTACTATTCCATAGTTTTCTAGTTTTTAATAGTGAATGAAAGTATCACTACTACTACTGCTACAACTATGACCACTGGAGGTAGTAGTAAGTCTATTAATTTGCAAAATTCATGGCTTTATTTGCTATGCATGGATATTTTAGACATAAAAAAAGACTCTAACTTTGAGAATTTGAGCATGGGAAACAATTTCAGAAATATTTCTACAAAATATGAACACACAATGCAGGAGAACCCCTATATAGTTCAGCAGATATATTAATATTTTTCTAAATGAATACCTCAGAACATGAATATTTGTTAACACTAAGATATAAAAATTAATTTTTAATTTAATTTTCATTTCATTTTCATTTCATTTTCAACCACAACATCAAAGTTTTTGGTACTATAGAAATCAAGAAAAATTAAACACATTTTAAATAAAATAAACATAAGAACAATATAACCAAATGTTAAGTTTTAGTTACAGGGTAAAAGTTGAAGGAATATGATTAGTTTAAACACGAAATCTTTATCCAGTGGCACTAGTGGGATTATTTTAATTGATTTCAGTGGTGTCATAGTTATATAAACTAGTCTTCCACCATCAAAACCACTCATGGTAACCAGTGGTAAATCAAAATACTTCAGAGGCATAAACATAATTATTGAATTTTCTGTTGTTTTTTCTGACATATTATGTCCGATAATGTTATGCCTTAAAAAAAAAACCACAACAAGAAAACACAACCCCCCCTCAAAACGGAGCACTACAAAACCCCCTACAAAACAAAAATCCGTCAAACCCCAGAAATTATTCACTATTATTTCTTGGGAGAAGGAGTTAATTTTTCCACTCGCTCTGTGGAGTAAGCAGTTCTGTGATGATAGCCTATGGACTCATGCTGCCATATGTTCATTTATGATATTTAGTTGTTAGTCTCTGAACAGAACTCTTAATTCTATCTCCACTTTGCCTCCTTGTTAAAACCTCAACATACTTCAAATCTGCTTCGGATCTATTTATAATACACATTCTCAAATAGATCACTCTAATGTTTGTCCATACCAGGTACTTGGATCCTTGAATATTATAGACATATATATTGAAGGGGTTTGGATTGCCTATTGCTAATACACACTTTCTGTCGTCAGAAGATTTTTCAAACAAATTCAGGAAGATTTTTCAAGCTTGTTCAAGTTGACTTACTCAAGTAATGTAGTGCAATTCCACAAAATCTTAGAAAATTATTTAAACTAGTTTTAATAGAAGTTTGCTTAAGATTGTCTTTAGTAATGAAAATAAATGCACCAATAAATACTGACTATTCTTGACAAACAAACAAGCATACTAAATTGGTAGTCGTTGGTTATCCTAGGTGAGGGGAAGGGGTGTCACACCAGAAGAAAATACCGCACAATCACAAAATTCCCTGCTGTTGATTTTTATTGTCCTTATAGGTAATTACATGTACTATTAGAGACATTGAAAAGTTTGATATTTCAATGCTTGTTTTGTGTTTGTAAGTCAATTTGTAAATATCTACCCTGAAATCACTACATACCTCTTCTATCTGACTGTATAACACAGGCACATGTCATGTCATTTAGACAGAAATGGATCCAGTTTAACGACTCAATAGATAAAAGTCCCATGCAACATACATTTTTTTTTAAGAACCTCTGTCCCTTTTTTTGCTTTCAGAGAGTAAGGAGAGTTAGGTGGGAGGTTGTCTCAGGATTGTAAGTAACCAAGAAAATGATGTGGAATTTAGTTAATTAACAAATCAATTCAACTATTATTTAATTACATAGTTATTTCTGGAAATGAAAATTCTTTTTTTGAGTAGTAAAGATAAATTTTTAAGAAAGAAATATGAAGTAACTAATCTGTCATAGACTAATCTACTAATGTGTAATTTTTCATTCTACTTTCGGAGTTACAGTCACCTGCAGACATATGACCGTCTTCAAATTCATTATTTTCTACTTATACATACTTTTCAAAAGTAGTAGTTGGTGCACAGTGTGCATAATACACCAGTTGTATTATATAGAGATTAATCTTTAACTTATGCTGGAAAATATTTCCAGATATTGATTAATTTTCTCTGCTCTTTTTTATAAAATTATATTTTCCTGCTTCCTCAGAAAAGGATGACTCTTGGGTTTCTTGATTTTTTTTCACAGTTATAAATTAATTTAGTAAAAAGAAAACCATTTAAGCAGTCAGATTAGAATATCTCAATTACTCTTATACATGAGATTAATTAAACTGTTTTCCATAGTGCCCTAGAAAGAAAAATTAGAAAGTACAGTCAAATGTATTCTTATAGTATGTTTAGGGAAGTGTATCACGAGAGAAAATTAGATGACATTTGGAGAAAGTTATGTCATATAGGACACATGTTCCAGTTCTGTTTGATGAAATGACAGTGCAGATTTCTGTTTATGTTGTGCAAATGACAGCCTAGTCTATGCTAAACCAATGACAAAATGTCTGTTTGGCAATATGTGTAACAAGTTTTTTATAATTTAATATTATATTTCACTGAGATATATTTAATTTCTAAAATAAATCTCCTGTTGCATATGAATTTGTAGATTTGATCTAATTCTCTTGCTCTTTATTTGTATAAATAAATAAAATTTTATGGTGATATTTTAACAAGTACTTAGAATTATATTTAGAAAAGTTAAAAGCTACTTATTTAAAATGTTATTCTGTCCTTGCATGTAAGTTTAATGTTCCTTCCAAAATTTAGAAATTTCTGAACTCTGCCATACCAGGTAGTCCAAGTGTGTCTCACCAGAGCTTAGCAGAATATCACTTTCTTTGACTCTTACTGTATTTTAGTTCAAATCCAGTGTTATAGCATATCAGTGCACCAACAGCTCCTTGTAGAGCAATTCATTAATGCTATATCATATAATTTCAATTTTCAATTGTTTAATCATCTATAGCATGTTCTGAATACACGAGTCACTTATATCATACATTTTTCTCAGTTTTGACTTCATCAGAAGCCATTCTACCTGGAATCTAATTCAGTTTTCAGACTTCAGAATTTCAGGTTTGAATGGATTGGCCTTTATGAAACAGAAATCACAGTCACCTTATGACCAGCTAACACAACTTGTGGTAGAATGTTACAATGAGATTATTTTCAGTTTAATTCAAAGAGGGAGAGAAATACAGTAATCACTCACCTCTTTGATTTAAGGGACATCAATTAGGACTCAAGGTAGTTGCTTGAAAGCCATAGAAAAGGTTTATTTTTGACCCAAGATACAAGGAAAAAGGAAAAACAGTGTGCCCAGCCCTGTCAAGTGCCAAAATCCCCCTCCCAGATTTGCCACTTATTTTTATACCTTTGCCTTATACATATGTAAATTACTCCATGAATATGGATCCTTCAACATTATGTCATAAATTTCAACTTTGCTTTAAGACCTTTGACCAATCAGCTCAAATGTTTCACAGTCTTGCCCATGTTTTGACTAGAATCCTCTTTTGTTTACCATTCAGGACTTGGAAATAAGACTTTCTTCCCTTAATATTGCATGTTTAGTTTTCAGGCCAAGTGAATGTTTTTAAAATCTAAAAATCCTTCTAGAATTCACTGAAATTTCACTATTTCACTAAAAATCACAGAATCACAGAATATTCTGAGTTGGAAGGGACCCACAAGGATCATTGAGTCCAACTCTCAAACGGCACCACTGCCTCTCCATCAGGGAGTTGAACCCCGGTCTCCCACGTGACAGGCAGGGACACTCACCACTAAAATCCATAATTTTCTGAATCCTCAAATAATCTTCATGCCTCAAACTTTGAAGCTTCACTTCTTCACAAATTTTTTTTTCCAGCAAAGTCTTCATAGTCCTTCCTCAATTTTTGGTGGTGTTTTTCCGTGTCACATGAGCACAGGAGGGCTACACGTGTGCAGAGTGCCTCTGCTGCACTGTGGGGTGGGACTAGCATGGCCCACAGGGCAGGGCTGGCACACTATGTGGGGCGGGGGGTAACATGTCTTGGTCGCTTGGGGACTGCCCTGATTTCTCTCCCTTATGAAGGTTGGAAAGGTTACATGGTGAGGAAAGTATAACATGGTGTCAATTACTTATTGCAGTAGCTCACCCCAGGGCCATGCTGGGACCCTGTCAGCTGTTGGCACCACTGCCACAGCTGTTCCTGGGATCCTAGGCCCTGACATCACCACCACCCCGAGGGGCCCAGCATCCCCATCGGTGTCACTGCAATGGGGGTCTGGCACCCCACCATTGCCGCCATCGTAGGGGCCCAGTACCCGTGTCACCGCCACGGCCATGGAAGCCTGGTACCCTGCTGCTAACACTGCAGCTGTTGCTGGGACCTGACACCCCTGCCACTGCCGCTGCAAGGGCCTTGCACCCTTACTGCTACAACCATGGCAAAAGTTGGGCACTCCCTGCAGCGGCAGGGGATGGGCAGAAGAGATCCCCTTCGGTCCCCTGTCCCATCACATGACAGAGGGAGGTGCCGGTGTTCCGGAGTTGAGGGGTGCCAGGTGATGGGAATGACCTATTTGCATATGTATGATTCACTGCCCTTCATGGATTTTGGCTTTTGTGTCATTCTCCCGATCTGAACCCCCACGAAACTTGAGGGATTACTGTATATGTATTTTCTGATACCACTTACTTACCAGTGTACGCAGTAGTTTATATGGCTTAACTACCCCCATCGATTCTCCATCTAGTTTTTATAGAAAAGAAAAAAAAATCATATCCAATCTCCCTCTCCGCCCTTGCCATCCCCTCCCCTTTGAAATTGAGTCAGGATAAATGTTATGTGCAAAACCTTAACATGTAATGAGATTACCAGAACATTGTAGGGCACAATTGTTGCACTAGAAAAGGACTGAAATATATCCAAGATTACTCAACTGTCATTTGCTGATTCAGAGGTCCCCTGTTATCAGACTTCAAGGCTATGTTTTGGTAAATATCCTTTCGCTGAAAGTGAATGGGTTGGATTTGACCCTTTTGTAATATTTTTTATTACAGCATGCAAATAAATCCAAATATTTAAATATTTTATCTATACATCACTCTCCCTCATCATCTCTAAATCATGTATAAAATGATTGAAACTGTATATTAATGTGTGAATTTCCAGTGCACTTAGATAAAATTAAAATGCTTAACTAGATTCTGTAGACCTATTTGAAACTGCCTTAAGATATAGGGCATTTTGTATTTATTTAACTGAATCTGATTCCTGAAGGTGTATATTCAATAAATTGCCAAAGAGATAATTAATTATTATTCATACATGGAGACAGTGACTTCTAGGCTAGTCTGTGTTACTTCAGATTCACTATAAAACTCTTACATAAATCATAGAGTGCCTGTGTGCCAGACTCCATGTTTACCCCAAGAAGAAGAATAGGATGTTGCAGGCAGCCATTCTAAGTGACGATGTTAGATGCCCCAGCTTAGTCAGTCAGTTTATACTAAGTTGTTATTCATTCAAAATACTAACACAAGTAATATGGGTCTGGTTTCTTTTGGCCATAGACCAGAATTACTTATCCACAAATATGACGAAGTACTGAAATCAGTGCAACTAATATTTTCCACCACCAGCTAATGTGGTCAATCACAGACAAGAATCTTCAAAATAAGTCATTCACAGTAGAACTCCACAGGGATAGATGCAGATCCAGGAAAGAGGAATACATCTTAGAAAAGTAAGTCAAGATCCTGCCTAGCTACTTGAAATGTCTCCCACACCAACATCTGTGTCTGAGTTCAGGCATCTAGATTCAATTTGTAGACAGTGATAAAATGCAAGCGCTTGAATAATTAGTTCATATAGCAAAATTTGAATGTCTACTTTTATGCATTAAATGAATCATGACTTAAGAGGGGGTGTATCCTTCAGCTATAATGTAAGTTTAGGATAGTTCTAAACATATATCACATTCGTTCATGTGAATCTCTCCATAGCAATACCCCACAAGTCTAGAATTAGGTGTTTCCTAATCATTAGACCTGTAAGGCTGATAAAACAGCCTTCTAATTATATTTATGGAGTCAAGAAATAAAAACATTATCTACAAATGTTTCTTACAGTCTTGTGTTCCTATTAAGCCAACTACTCATGTTGAGTAATTTACTCAGTGCAACATTGCAACTCAATAGGTATCTTGGTCATTACTAATTGCCCTTATAAATAAAACCTTCTCAGACTTAGGTGTACTGATCTATAGGAAACTCAATATGAGCCAGCAGTGTGCCCAGGTGGCTAAGAAGGCCAATGGCATCCTGGCCNTAGGCTGTGAGGCATCTAGGTTGGTGTTATGCTCTGGGATGTGCTCTTGGTCTCTGTACGGGTGTTAGATGGTGAGTTGGACTAGATGATCCTTGTAGGTCCCTTCCAACTCATAATATTCTGTGATTCTGTGATTCTGTGATTACCACCAGATCACAGTAACAAAGGCACATGCAACCTCAAAACCGGCAGGAACAACATGTTCACCACTAGGAAACAAGTGGTATGCAAATACCTTATTTACAAATGTATAAAAGGCTAAGCCCATATTCAAAATCACAGCTAATGTCCCACAAGTAGCATTTCACAGTTTTCCTTATAAATTTAAAAAGCAATAAAAAAGTGTACTTCAGTAAAGTGAGTGCCACAGAAAGATAGTAAATAATAAGTCCAAGGGTAATTGCCAAGTTTATCTGTTCAAGATTTGTTTGTGCTTGTCCTTTTGGGTGTTTTTTCTTGTTTGTATGTTGGGGCGTTTGGTTTGGTTTCATTTGGTCCCTATTGTTATGAATGAAAAAAGTCAAAATCTCACTTTTATACAATGACTGAGTGGATTTCCCCCTTATCTTTCATGATCCACCTCCTCTCTCTACCTCCCCCCTCTACATAAAAATAATTTCTGATATAATATGTGACAAAGAAAGGGAGAATAACGTATTTTGAAGAAAAAAATGAATCTTTTATATTAGTTATGAGGTCTAACAAATCTTGTGTATTTTAAAGCATATGTTCTGATTTTTGTTTCCATCATTGTGATGATGTCACCTTTTACAAGGGCAGCGTAAGAGATTTTACAGCAAGTATCGAATTGAACTCTGAATTTTAAGCAAATATGTATGTGTCCTTATGTTTATGTCTGTTGCTGCTTTGAATTAAGGAATTCATGGAGATAATTTTTTTAGAATTGTTCTTTTATTTCTTTCTTCTTTTTTAATAAAATCTTGTATGATAAATTGTAAAAAATAATGAAATGAAAATCAGTTGAGTCAGTGAAGATAATTATGGCAATTTTATGCCTCTCAATTTCTCTTTCTAAGGAACACATAATTGCTCTGTTATTTTGTTTCCAACCACCTTCTTTCTGAGCCAATATAAACTGTTTCAAAACAGTACTGTCTGTACCNTTTTTTTGTATTTCATGTTGTTTTATTAAAGCAGCACTGCCTGTAGCACTTTCGCCCCTGGAAGAAATTTAACGCGTTCGGCCCGGAAGTGGGAGGAATTCTGGGGGCAGCTCAGAGGAAGCTCAGGAGACTGGGGGGTCTTCAGCTTCTTCTTCTTCTGTTTTTTTTCTTTCCATTCGCAGGGTTTTTTTCCTTGGAGCTCTAAGGAACTGTGTTTGTCTTTGAACCATGTTTATCTTCTTGAACTGAGCCAGGAGAGGTTGACTGACAGGATCGGTGGATTGTCAGCTTCCTCCCCACCCCCTTCCTGCTGGGAGGGGAACAGAGACTCAGAAGGACTGAGCATACGCTGGACTCCTGACGTTTTAGCAACACCAGGTTTTTCCTGCCTTGCTATTCCTTGGCTCGCTGGAGGAGGATTGGTTTTTTTGTTCTAATCTGTGTAGCTCAGTTAATAATTTTTTTTTCCCCCCTCACTTCCCTTTGAGGATAAGGATCAATTTAATTGGAATTTGTGAGAGGGTAGAAAAATCTCACTCTAAACCACAACATAAGTACTGCTTGATATTTACTATTACATACATGATAGACATTTGAAAATGATCATCTGTCAATGTTATTGATGAAGTCTAAACTTATTAGCCATTCAAATAACTTGGCCTAAAGATTTCATCAACACCTTTTCAAATTTTCAGACAAACAGCATAAAGACTCCAAACACAACAAGGCTAAAGCAGTTCTCCTCCTTGTAACCATTAAAGAATTGCTAGTTATAAATTTACATACCTATTAATACAATATTAAAGATAAGTAAATCCAATGTTTAAAGATTTTGATTATATTAATTTTTAATTAATTCTTTTTTTCCTGGTGAATTTAAACTGGTATTTTTGTTTACAACTATGAATTAAAAAATGGATGTTAGCTGTTAGAGAGGTAAGTTGATCAAAATCACATGATCCTGTTTAAAGGATAAAATTAATTAATCTTTATCCAAGAGTTTTAATGTTACATATCTCATCTAACACTCAGAAGAGGTACCTCAAAGACTGTTCTCAATCTGAAGATTGTGGGGGTTTTTGCATAAAAGATTTTTTCTTCAATTTGAACGCATCTGAAAAGGAACAGAGATGCCTTTCTTAAAATATTTGTCATTTTGTAATCAATGAACAAAATCAGATGCTTTTTATTTCTCTTCTACTGTATTATGTCTGATGTTTCTAAAAATTCACAAGCATTTACTTTGCAAACTTTTTGTGGAGTGAGAAGACAAGGAGATATATTAGAGAATTTAAATTTCATGGTTTTATTCAGTTTTGTTACTACTTGAAACACATTAGGAAGTAATATTTAAAAAAAAAAATTCATTAGGTTTTGTCAATTGTTTGTCTCTGGAGCCAGAAGACATACAGGATGGTGTTGCTAAGATCACAACCAAGACTTCAAAGGATTCCTCTCAAAGTATTTATTTCTCTTTGGCACTTATGAGATTGAATCTGGAGAACTTACATAGTTTTAGGCTCTGTAACACAAGAAGGGAACATATACTGGAGCAAGTCCAGCAAAAGGTCACTGAGATGTTGGAATGGGCTGCCCAGGGAGGTGGTGGAGTCGTCATCCCTGGAGGTGTTTAAGAGAAGACTGGACGAGGAGCTTAGTGACATGGTCTAGCTGGGGGATGTAGGGCTGGATGACCCTGGGCCCCTTCCGGCTCGAAGTGGCCTGCTAGGCTGTGAGGCATCTAGGTTGGTGTTACCGCTCTGGGATGTGCTCTCGGTCTCTGTACAGGTGTTAGATGTTGAGTTGGACTAGATGATCCTTGTGGGTCCCTTCCAACTCATAATATTCTGTGATTCTGTGTGATTCTGGAATACATATAAATGAAAGCTTGAAAAGTTTATTCACTCTGAAGAAGGTAAAGCAATACGCTTTTCATTGCTGTCTTTGATTTCATAATGGAAAATTATAAAGATGAAACCAGAGTCTTGCTGGAGATGAATTGTGAAAAGGTGAACGGCAATAGACACCAGTTTCTGGAAGGGAAATTTGAAGTATACATTAGGAAGACAAAATTTTCTGTTAGGTCATTAAACATTTTAAGAAAATTTCCAAGACATGTTAAAAAATCTCCAGTAATACAGAAAGAAAGAATTTGACTGAACAATGCCATGAAAAAAATGATTTTGAAATTGTATTACTTTTTCAGGCAAGTCCTGCTCTGAATGAGGAGTTAGATCAGGACAATTCAATTTCTCTTAAAATCTAGGACTTACCAGAATTTCCCTTCAGGAAAATTTGTCCATTAGTTTAATGCAAATAAAAGAATCTCTTTTGTTCAGCAGGGTGTAAAATATTTCTAAAAAGAATCTCCTTACCTATGGTCATTCAGGCATGCACTCGTATTGTCAGGCTCTGGTCACTCTATTTCAAACAAGCCACGGCCTAACAAACCCATCTTTAGAAAATGAATCACCTAAGAAAATGGGACAAGTCAAATTACTGTAGCTTAACATCTTAATGACTTCTAAATTACAGGGTCACAGGATCGCAGGATATTCCGCATTGGAATTCCACATGGATCCTCTAGTCCAACTCCCAAGTGAATGTTCACACAGGGGTTGAACTCATAACTACGGAGCTATGGGAACCACACTCTGTCCATCTGAGCCTTCCATCATCTTGACCCTGTCACTGAGCATCTCATCCAGTCTTTTCTTAAACACTCCATCACCTCCCTGAGCAAACCATTCCAATGAGAGATCACTCTCTGTGAAAAAGCCTTTCCTAACATCCAGCTTAAACCTCCCCTGGCGCAGCTTGAGGCCATGTCCTCTTGTTCTGGAGCTGGCAGCCTGAGAGAAGAGATTTACATCCACCCAACTGCAGACTCCCTCCGGGTGGTTGTACACAGCAATCAGGTCACCTCTGAGCCTCCTCTTCTCCACGCTGAACAACCCCAGCTCCCACAGTCGTTCTTCAGAGGGCTTGTTCTCCAATCCTTTCACCATCCTTGTCACCCTTCTCTGGACCCTCTCAAGCAGTTCAACATCTTTCTTAAACTAGGGAGACCAAAGCTGGACACAGTACTCAAGATGTGGTCTGACCAGCACCGAGTACAGGGGAAGAATGACTTCCCTGGACCTACTGGCCACACTGTTCGTGATACAGGCCAGGATGACATTGGCCTTCTTAGCCACCTGGGCACATTTCTGGCTCATGTTAAGTTTTCTGTTAACTATTACTCCCAAATCCCTCTCCATTTCTCCACTCTAGCCACTCATCCTCCAGCTGATATCAGTGCATGTCACTTGTACTTATTAAATCTCATACTATTATTATCTGCCCATTTGTCTAGCCTATTAAGGTCCCTTTGAAGGGCCCTTGTACCTTCTGGCAGT
>WEKX01024274.1:7562-26994 GCA_013390025.1 Pitta sordida
CAACAGGGAAAGTTTAGGCTAGATATTAGGAAAAGATTTTTTACTGAAAGAGTGATCTGGATGTGGAATGGGTTGCCCACAGAGGTGGTTGAGTCATCAACCCTGGTTGTGTTCAAGGGGAGGCTAGATGAGGTACTGAGTGACATGATCTAGATGTAGAGGATAGGTTAGTTGGATTATAGGTTGGACGAGACGATCTTCAAGGTCCTTTCCAGCCTTTTCTATACTGTGGTACTGCGATACTGTGAAATGGGCAGGGTAGCAGACGCTGTCTTGGCAGGTACTGTCTCTCCTTCCTCCCCCTGTCAGTCATGGCCAGAACCAGACGGATGATGGCCGTGCCCAAAGCCACAAGGAAGGCTCAGACCCAAACTACCCCTGTGTCAGTGGATGTGGCTGTCCAGACTCCTGGCTGCAGGGAATGCCTGAGCCTGATGGTTGACCAGGAGGACAGCCTGCAAAACACCTGTGTCCAGTGTGAGTTGCTATCCATGATAACAGAGATAAAGAAGAGGAGGAAAGGCTGAAAAATGATCAAGGGAATGCAAGGGAAGTAGAATTGGGGGACAGGGCGCTCCCAACATCTGGGGACTCTTGGGAGCCGGAATATCCACATGCACCTCACATTTCCCAACACGAGGTAGGAGAAAGCAACCTCGACAATGAGGGGGAGTAGGAACAGGTCTCCTCCTGTCGGGGTAAGGCATCCCTCTCCTGTCCACCACCACTCTTTCAGATGCCACCCTATGTGTTACCCCTACAGAACAGGTTTGGGGTTCTGGATTTTGGGGATCAGGAGGATGACACGGAAGGTGGCACTCCACCTAGTAAATCACTAGGATCTACCTCTTCCACTAAATGAATCAGAACCTCCAGTCTCAAAGGGAAGAGGAGGGTAGTGGTTGTTGGGGACTCCTTTCTGAGGGGAAACAGAAGGGCCTACCTGTCAACCGGACCCATCTCAAAGGGAGGTCTGCTGCCTCCCTGGGGCTCGGCTACAGGATTTAGGAAAATACAGGATAAAGGAAATAGAGTTTACTGGTTTTGTGTTTACTGTTTTTGAGGGAAATGACTCAATTTGTGACAAAAGGATACAGAATAAAAAACTACTGGTGAGAGTGAAAAGCAGCACTTCTTCTGATATTGTGGAAAACCTTTAAAAGAGTGAAATCAAAACTTAAGCAGTATTTTCTTCTTGTCAGTCTCTAAATGAAGCCTTTTGAACAAAGTAGTAAATTTAGTTTTGCTATCTTTAATTCACAAAGTGGCTAGTTGTTCTGATCACTGTGTAATGCTGGTTTTCAAAAAATAACACTAAACACCAAGAGTTAACTGGCCTTCTGTCTTAAATGAGCTTCACATAGATGCTATCTGAGATCCCAAGGCCCACTCCACATATATGAGTAAAGCAGGGCAAAGTCAGACAAGTGAACAAGTCAGTCTACTTGGCTTCAGTGCTTGGTTTGAACTAGAATTTTTCAACCATGATTCTTTAACATTTCTGCATGAGGTTTCATGGGAGAGCTTTGAATGGTAACACTATTATATCTTCAGAAGTCAAACAGAAAATAAATGTTTACACCTTTTATTTCCATAGATTGATGTAATCAAAATTAGCCTATTTAAACAGCTAGTATCTGAATTGCAAACTTTTAAGAGTTTCAACACACTTCTTTGTCAGAAAGGAAATCAGGTAACAGCTTGCATTAGCTAATATACTAGCTACTAAATAATAAAGCCTTGTGCTTCTGCCTGTCTTTCTCACACACGCTTTGTTGTATCATCCACACTTTTTTTTCTTCTCTTCTACTAAAAAGGAGCTGTGAGTCTCTGGAACCAGGCAGACAAAGAGAAAGTAAACTTAAATGAGTTTAAGAGTCCAGAGATCTGCCGTTAATGCCTTTGGTGAGCCAAGTTTTGGTGCTTCTCCACATGACTTCCATGCTGGCCACAGCTGACAGGATGGTTCCAGGAACATGAATATCTACAGAACCCATAAAACCAAGTTCAACATCAGTTGTCAGCTCCCCCAGGAAAGAATTACTATTAACTGAAGACATTTATCGGGCATAGGATAAAACTTACGAAATGTAGCCTAAGCTATTTGGATTTCATCTGTTTACAGGAGCTACTATATTCTACTCAGTTATTTCCCCTGTTTAGGCCTATTGGAAACAGCCATTTCCCTCTGCCATGGTTTGACCCTGGCTGGATGCCAGAGATTCATTCACAACCTCTCCCGGAGAAAAAAACTGGGAAAAAAGTTTATCACAGGCAAAACAAGACAAGCTACAAGTGGGGAACATAAAGTATTTATTTATTAACTAACAAGATCAGAGCTAAATGGGAGAAGCATAATTTTAAAGGCAAACTTTTCCTCCCCACTCCTCCTTCTTCTTACAACAGATCTCATATTCCCTTTTTACTCCAGGAGACCCAAGGGGGAAGAGGGGTAGGGGAAAAGCCAGGCAAGTTGGTATTTCTGACCAGTTTTAGGGTAGGAAACCATCTCTCTGTCTTTTCATAAAGTCCTCTCTCTCTCTCTCTCATGAGAGAAAAAGTCTTTCATGACCCTTTCCCAAATGAGATCCCGACCCAGGGGCGACAGCTCTTCCATTCTCTGTTGCCCGAGAGTCACAGCACAGGATGCAGTCTTTCAAGCACTGGCTTTGCTGCTTCATTTATGAGCCCAATCCCAAAGTACATAGATCAGAACCTACCATAGTGCAACTCTGTCACAAAGCGTCTGTCCAAAAGATCTCTGCTGAGCTCAGCTCCAGCCACGTGTTTCTGGGCTCTCAGATATCTGCAGCTTTCCAGGATGATCCTCCATCTTCACCGTGGCCTCAGGTGGATTCTACATCTCTGCTCCTTCTCTCTACTCCACAGGTTTGCAGGCAGACAGTCTGCTTCACTATGGTCCATTCTACAAGCAGCAGCGAGACACATGGAACCCTTCCTCCCCCTCCTATGGCTGGCCTGGCCGTGGTGCCCTCATGGCTGCTCAACCTTCATAGCTTCTCTCCGGCCATCCTCTTTGCTGTTTTTCTACTTTTTTTTCCACCTTTCTTCAGTATGTTATCACAGAGGCAGTCTATCTGCTTCTGACCTTGGCCGGCAGCGGAGGCCCAGGCAGCAGCTGTCTGATGTTAGCTTTGCTAGTTTGTGGCCCCCCCGCTGCCAGAGGAAAAAAACCCACTCAAACCAGGACACCTTCTTTATTCCCAAACACTGATGCTTACATTAATGCAATTCAGCAACTTGGGGCTTAAAATAGCAACAATTTGGAAAAAAACCCCACAACCTCCACCAAGTTGTTTTTATCTCAACTTGCTGGTCAAATCACAAAAAATAGAGAATATTAATGAAAAAAAAATCCCCAATATCCCTGAAAAACACTCCTTATTCTAGTCAGAGACTCAAAATTTAAGGAAACCAGGTTTCTTGCATGGCTATAATTCTGCATTCTGATATAGAGTCAATATTCAGACTGGATAATTAGCTGTCATATTTATACCAGATATTTTTCTTATGGAGTATGAGTTTGAATGACAGAAGCCATCTGAGAATTTTCCAGAACTGGTATCAAAAAGACATACCAAGTTGCATAAGACCAAATTTTCATCAGACTCCATTTTCACTATGGAAACATTAAGAAAAGATGTCATTTCAATTTGATGGTTTCACATCCCCACAATTCTGAATATTTTTGAATGTTTACACAAATAGTATCTCATTCATTCCTCCCCTTTTTCTTCTTGTGGATTTACGGTAATGCAGTACTAATAAAACAACTGGACGTCTTGGCAATAGAAGACTTCTATTTTCAGAGCTTACTTTCAGAATCGTAAGGAGAAAATCACCATCTTAACTTTTCCCATTAAGTTGTATATTGAACAGGTACAAATATGCAACCACACTGAAACATTTATTCTCCCAAAATTAGCATTATTACTTTATTTTGTGATTCATTACAGTCTGAAAATCCAATAGTCAAAAAAATAAACTAGGCATAATGTTAAAGCATTTTACAAGCAAAATACTTTACTGTTTCCTTTTCAATTTGCATAAGGTGGGATAAGTGTATTGGTTAAAGAATATAACACACAAAAGAACAATACCATAATTCAGCAAACTGTACTGCAGAGTGTTATGTTCCTGTGAGTGAACAGTACCCAAACAGCTATAACTGTCAACGGAAAACCATACACTTCAACATTAACAAGGCTGCCTTCCCATGACCATGATGCATCATGAAGGCTACAAGCCACTGGTTTCTTCTCTTACATTGTAGATTATTCTACTTCAAAGAAACTAAACAGTTAAACAAGCCAGAATGCATCTATCTACGCACATCTCTTTCCTACCTGAACAAACACCAGTATGGAGAGAGTGAATCTTTCTTCTGAAAACACTTATAGTAACGTCTGTTGCTCTTATTTTTAGTCTCATGGAGATAGCGAGCTTAGAGCTTCATCCACACATCTCTGTCTATTATTACTGTGCATCCAGGTAAAAAAACTGTACTTTTCATGATGTACGAACAAACTGCAAAGAGATCATGGCTCTTTCCCACTGTAAACACATCTCTGTTCCTCCAGCTATGAAAATCTGGCTTCAAAGTCTCACAAAGCTAAAAAATAGTTGATCTAGGTTTTAATTAAAAAAAGCATATTAAATACCTTTGGTAAAAATAGATATATTTAACAAGTTTAGAAAAGCAAATAGTTATACTGTCAAAAGGAGAGTATAAAAATGTACACAATAAAAATATAACAAACAAACCAACAAGAAATCATCAGCCATAGTAGTAAGAATAAAGGTGATGCTCTTTTCAACGTTTTCTTCCTTAGATCACATTACTGTCCAGTCTTCCTTCTAAAAGGCAGAAGCTTTACTAGAGCATACGGAAAAATCCAGTCCTTCCTACCAGCATTAGACAAATTAAGTTTAATTCGGAACAAGACAGTCTGGTTTAGCCCAAGTTTATACAACAGGGAATGCTTTGATTTAGAGTACGTAGGAGTGGCTGAACAGAGAAAGATTTCAGGTGTTTTCAACCAGAGGCCAGATGCTCTGAAGCTGTAGAAACAAGATGGCCAGCAGGATCAAGTCTCCAAGATGTCAGCCTTCTAACTCTATTTCTATTTCTAAATTATAAATCCATGTATTGTCAAGAAAATTGTGGGGACAACAACAATACATATATTTTAAATCCCTCATTGATGCCTTTCTCCCATCCTTTCACTGGGCCTCCAAACAGAGCTGTCACACAACATATAATCCCAGTTTGGCTTCTCCTCTTTTTAGAGCTCACTGTAAATCTTGAAGATGGAAGATCCCCAAAGCGAACAACTGAGATTACAGAAGGAGATAATGCACAAGCCCCGTAATAGAATCAGCCATTGATTGAACGTGCTTTGAAAGAAAACAGCACAATTAAATCACGTTTATCCTTCAGTATTCCCTTTGCACACACAGTCACACTCTTCGTGGTGTTCCAAGGGTACATCTGTCAATGATTTATGCAATCCCCGAACACCAATCCTTGGCTTCAGCTGAAGAACCTGAAGGGGAAGAAGTCAAGCATCAAGAAAACAGCAAATGCTTCATCACACACCTAGACTATGAACTAGATTGTGCTGGAAAGACACTAGATGATGGGAAGCATGTTAAACCATAATTTCTTCATTAATTCCATCCACTAATTACTATTTTTGCTTTCATCTCAAGCCCTCTACAAAAATTGATTAAATCTTGTTGAACATGATTAAGTCATCTTGCTTTACCAAAGAAGACTTGTAGTTTCAGATTTCTATGTAATTTTATTTAAGAGCTCATAGTAGAGTTAACCCAGTTAGATAATTCTATAATAAATAATTTTAGCTTTAGATCTATAGCAATGGAAATGGACAAATAAAATTTCTCCGTGAAGATGACATCTACCACTAGAGAAAACAGAACAAAAGTTGTGGTCGTGATGTTTTTGAACTGCACCAGTAAACAAATACGTCAGAAATTAATTAATAATTGCACAGAAAAGCATTTCAACAAGAAGATATTACTTTTTTTAATGTAAAAATTAATTAATATGCTAAAAACTATTTACTACAAGTGTAGGACACAAAATATTAGAAAATTAAATACCGGTGTATTTGTATAGCAAAAAAAACCCCCTCCTTAACTGGCTTTCAGTATTTCCAAATATGCAAATGTAAAACAAGTGCATACCTCGTGGTATTTTTTGGTGACTTTGGTTGGCACACATTGGCACTCACTGCAGCTCTGTTGACAACATGCACAGTTCCCACCACAACGTTTAACCAGGAGACACAATGGCCAGAAGATGGTGTCAGTTCGCTTCAGCTCCTCCCTCAGTGACACTGAGAAGTTGCGAGGAGTACAACTATACAGCCGCACCTCCTCCTTGAGGAGGTTGAGATCAACCACTGCAAAGAGACAAAGAAACTGGTGTTTTTCTGCTTTGCAATCCAAGTTCATCGATGGCAAAACAACTTCAGCAGTGCAGAACCCATGAGAAGGCTTCACTTTTGTGCAGGTGGTACAGGTTCAGTACATAATACTGTAGTTACACGAATACCATGAAACCCAAATGGAATGATTATTACATAGTAATATTCATCAATTATTTTACAACTTTGGCAAAGTTGGTTCAAAATTAACAAAGCAAGCTTTGGTTACTATGTTTCAGTATGTGTTTTACCAAATCAATCCTAATGGAATTCCTTTTGTTCACACTAATATTCTGAGTTCTAGTGCTGCTATATGATAATTTTGGATTGGAGAAACACACACACATTTTTAATTCATTTGAATAAAGCATTCAAACTTGCTAAAATTTCAATTATTGTCTATTTGGAAGCGTGGTATAACTATAAGAAAGAATCAAACCATTCATATCTAAGCAGAAGTCACTTCTATTGACTAAGAACTTCAAGAAGTTACCATCCTCGATGAATTCTGCACAGAATAAATAAGTGCACAAGACTGTGTATCTATATAACTATTAGTGGACTCCATTTTCTCCTCCTCCTTCACAGCAGCAAATACATGAATTTCTATTGATTCACAGGTTCACAGGTTATTCTGAGTTGGAAGTGACCCACAGGATCATCTAGTCCAACTCCCAAGCAAACGCCCACGCAGGGATCAGGCCCACAGGCGTGAAACCACAGGCACCACTCTCCATCCATCCAAGCCTCCCATTATCTAGACCATGTCACTGAGCTCCTCATCGAGTCTACTCTTAAACACCTCCAGGGATGGCGGCTCCACCACCTCCCTGGGCAGATCATTCCACTGAAAGATCACTCTCTCTGTGAAAAAACTCTTCCTAACATTCAGCCTAAACCTCTCCTAGCGTAATTTGAGGCTATGTCCTCTTGTTCTGGTGTCGTCAGCCTGAGAGAAGAGATTCACACCCACCTGACTGCAACCTCCCCTCCCTAGGTTTCATTTTCCCTTGATGTGTCTTAAATAAAAGTTCCTCCTTGCAAGCACCTAACTTGAAGTGCAAGTTAAAGACATTAGTATTTGGTACTACAGTGAATCCCCGGTACATTGCGATNTGCGCCGCTTCCCCCCCTGCCTCCCTCCCCGACCCCAATGATCGGCCCCCACCGGTCCCCGCCCGTGGACGCCACCTCAGGGTCAGGGCAGGAGGACGCGCGGTGTGGAGGCATGTGTTTCTGCAGCTCGCAATGGCGTTTAGAGCCGTGAGGCACCGTGCCCTGGTCCCTGACCCGGTCCTGTGTGTCCCCTGTGTGCTCCACTGAGACCCAGGGCAGCACCGCCACAAGACATGCCATTCCTTGTGACTCAAAGCCCAGTCAAAGCCCGGGCCGCACTGCTTCTTCCGGGACTGATGGATGTTAAAGGGAAAGAAACTCCAACACCAACACGCCCCTGCGCCCCCCACCACCATAAGCAGCACGGGGTGTCACAGTGCTGCAAAGTTAAGGTTTTTCCAGGCTCCAAGAATGCTGACCAGAGCTCAGAGACACCCTTTCCCCGCCGCGGAGGTGGGACGAGGACGAGTGGGGTCCCTAGTGCCGGCATGAGCACCAGGGCCAAGCCGGGCTGGGGGGAGATTGGGCTGCGAGCACACACGGTCATAGCAGCCGCTCAGAAACGGTTCCATTTGCTCACCTGTGCCGAGAGACCACGGGAAGGATCGGAAAATTGTCCACAGAGCCCTGGCGTTCTGGGGGGTGGGGCAATGGGCGTGGCCTGCACGCATATTAACGACCTGCACTTCTTTGTGAGTTTAGGGTTTTGCGATGGCCTTGGCCTGTCCCTTTCCTCGCGATGGAGGGGGTATAACTATAATTTCCCTATAAACTTCTTCCACTGTATCACACTAGACTTTCATAATGTGAATGTTTGAACAGTAAGCTCACGAAAAACTCTGAAGCAGGACAAGCTCCTTTAGGTTCACCTTAGCTGGACAGTTAAGCAATAACACACCTTGAAATAGCAGTTAAAATTAAAAAATAATAAAAAGACTGAAAAAATGTGAAAAGCAGTGTAAATTATTTATTTTTAAAAAGTCAAACTACAATGATAAAGATCTGGGATCTTTTCTCTGAATTTTTTTTTCTCTAAACCTATCATTAAGGAACAGAAGTAATGTCTAATTCACAGGGATACACTCTATGGTTAAAAAAAAAAAAAGGGGGAAAAACAATAGAAAAGAAAACCCTATGATAATAGGGCTTTCAAGATGGTTAAAATAGAAGCCTCAAACAAAGCAAAGTCTTTTAACCCAATGGTTTTGAGCTAAATCAAGAAGAAATTAGGGAAAGAAAATATCCTAGTGTGTTGATATTACTTAAAAAAATACTTTATAATTGTTATCCATTCGTAAATGAAAAGATATGCATTAAAAGGTAAAGTAAGTTTCTGATCTGAATCAACCTCTAGAGAAATACCTCTTTTTCCTCCCTACTGGCTACATAATGTGCCTCTAGAGGTCATCAAAGAGAACTTCAGCCTATCAAGGGAAGACAATGTACCTCTTAATTCTAATTAAAACCAAAAGAAATAAAGATAATTTAGAAGCTGCATTTCTCTGGTAGAAACACTCAATTGTACTATCTCAGGAGCACATCTTTGGGAAGGAATTTCGATCCATGTTTCCTCAAACATTTCTTTTGCAGGCCATATCCATATACTGGCATCCATAAGTAAGGATTTATTGTTGTGAAAGGTCAATTAAACACACTAAAGCCTTTTCTCTTCTTGCACTTACGGTGAATGCCAAGCTGGGGCACTTCATTCCATCACTATCAGGTTAACATGGGCTCCTAAATAAACAAACTGGTTTTTAAGAGGGAGGAGTGTGTAATAACACCAATAAAGTTACTGATAGGACACCAGCCTGCCTCCCACACTGCAAGAGCATTCCTTGGATAGAGCTGAGAAAGGAGCAGAGGGAGAGACAGACAAAACTTCCAGGGGAGAGATTCACTGTGAGAAATCAGAAATTATTTAATCTCTTCTGATCAGCTAATAGCTCTAGGCTGAGTCATTTAGAGGGTGGACATGTCTACCTCCATTAATCAAGGACTATGAACAGGAATGGAGTACTTCTTTCTTCTGTTAAGTTTTCAAACATATAATAAGTGAACTGTCTGAGTGAGGATAAAATGCCTAAAGCACAATGTGAGAAATGCTAGTTCTGCTAATACTTTCTACTGGTAGGCTGTTCCTACAGAGACTGATATGCTTGGAACAGTGAATTTGAAGAAGCTAAGCTTATGTGCTGCCCAGCCCTTCACCATGACATGTTGAAAGTGGAAGCACCTTTTCTAGCAAGCTCCGTTACCTCCTGCCTTTTGGCAGCAGCAAAGGAATGCATCAATGTTCCAGTGCTAGCTGTAGTTATAAAAGAGAATAGGGCAATGCATTAAAATAAGTGTTACACATTTTATCACAAAATTGGAATGAAATTGAACTGAACCCCTCAGACCCGCAGACATGGATTTTAAAAGGGTTATGTGGAAGAACACACAGTCAGCTCTCAGTAGATGTATTTCAGTGTGTCAAACTGCTGCAAAAGGCTTCAGGAGAGATAAACAAATGCCATGTTTGATTTCTATGCTTTAACATGTACTAAGGTATATTGCTATGATACCTCACAATGAACCCTTGCCCTACCGTATGTAATTCAACTTCATTAAAAGGTCTGTGGCAAATTTATCTAGTGCTTATATAATCACTTCTTTGAAGTGTGTGAATGAAGCTGTTATTTTTTCAAAGAGTAGCTGTCTGTTGAAAATTTATTTTAACACACTGTGGGCATGAAGCTAGATGAGAGAATGTATATATTCCCTTAAAAGTGTTTTCTTAACCACAATAAAAGGTTATGTGGATTTCCCAAGTGCACTGAGCTACAGTACCTACTATAATGTGAACATTTAAACACTCCTGCAGCTTGGCTTCCACTCATGTATCATGTTTGACACAACAGTCAAGGTTCCTTTGTCTAGCATTAGCTCAGGAGGAATGGAAGGCTCTGCACTAGCACATATATGAGAAACACTAAAATAAAAGGGGAGAAGGAAGAAAGGGAGGAAAAAAACGTAGCTACGGGTAGGCCTACAGTAAAGTGTATTTTGAAAGTATGTCTTCAGTGACACAGACAACTGAACTAACCCACGTTCACACCAGTCGGAAATTAATTGTATTCTGTGACTGACAATGCAATTGTCTGGCATCTTCTGGGATGTGTATTGAGTACCCTGTGGAAACTTCTTTCCCAGATTTTTCCAGCTGGACACTGCTCTGAATGTAAACAAAACAACTTAAATTCTGGTTGGGGCACTTATGTGTGAGAACAGATAGCAACAGGACGGTTTTCATTCCTGAGCACTTTGAAGATGTTCCTGAGAGTGTAAGTTTCTTACTGGCTTCTACAATAGGAGCTATTACAAAATCCCAAACAAGAAAAAAATATCATATAACTATATGAAAAAAACATTTGCTAAGGAATATGGTTTAATTGTAACTATTTTTTATTTCTTAAGCAGGCTTCAGAATGTGATCTAATGATTACACATAGATTTCAGTGGGAAGCAATGGGGTATATTTTTGCACTGCAAAAATATATTTTATTTTTAAGTATGTTTAATACTATAAAATAATTTAGTACTATATTTGGACATCAAAGCCTCTGAACATGGTGTGTCTTCTTTCTTGGCTAGAGGTTTTTGGAAGCATTTTATCCAGACAAAACATCAGTGATAGTTCTGTGGAATTTAGGTTGTCTAAATATAGTCTTTTTCATACAAATTATTAAGTAGTAGTAGAGGACATTTCTCTGCATAAAGTAACATACACTTCTAATTATGTGATGCTGATAGCAGGACAGTAATTTATCTTTTACACTGAAACACTCTAAAAATGAAACTGATCTAATCATAGAATCAAAGAGTTTGAGAAAACACAAAAATTTTAGGGCATGCACTTCTCCGAAACATTTCTTTAAAAGGTTTTGAAATACAGGAAACATGCCACTTGGGGGAATAACACAGGTAGGAAGAAAAAAGAAAAAAATAAAAGAAAAAAAAGATTTGCTTTTACTATCTATTGAATAGACCTAACAGTTAATACTTTGTCATCTCAACTGGACAAATTTTCCACCTCAGGCTATTACATTACACACTTGGTAATAAAGTCTGAGGGTGGTCTCCAAGACAAACATAGCAATACCATGGTATGTTAATTCAGTTTGAAAATCTCTTTGAGTATCTAATTAAAAGTCTTTAAAAGATTTACTTTGATAGTTTCTTTCTATGATATGTCTTTCAGGGAGTCGCTTTTTCTATACAGATGTTATACAACATCTGCATTTTAGTTTATGTAAGGTTTCCCAAATTACATTTTGTTTCTCTCACCCTTATTGTATGCTTATGGCATACATTTGGCAAATACTGAATCTCTAATTAAGGAAGTGTTAAATGACAGAGGTATGACCCATTGCTGAGAGCTTTTCAGGTATTTCCTCCTCTCTGGCTCTTGATTTAGGTGCTGTGAGTACAGCTTCAGCAATACAGGTAGGGTACACAGGTTGATCTCCAGGATCTGATCCAAGAATTAGCTGTCAAAACCTCAAATGTGAGTTATGAAAGGTTTTACTTTCTTCCTTTTCTTGCTAATCAGATGATAATCTAGTTTACTTCTGTCAACAGAGAAGTCTATTCAGTTATGCTCATATGTTTTGATTTTCATGCTGTATGGTGGGCAAGTAAGGTGATATTACCTCCATGCCATCCAGCCACATGGAATCCATAAACATGAAATAGTGGGCAGCATCTGGATGGTATGTGGTAGGAAATTCCCGAGTGTCAAATGCAGATGGAAGAAAATGGATTGCTGAACGATAGCTCTTCAAGTTTTGAAAACATAAACTACTTTATATCTGATGAAGTTGACAACCGTATGACAAACCAGACGTGGACACAAGGATTTCGTATGATACCATCAAAGAGAAACAAGTAATTGCTCTCAATTCATTTGGTGTAGAGACTGGAACAATTCTACAGAAATAAACCAATCATTCACAGAACAGAGGAAGTGTACAAAATCATCTACTTCAAACAAAAAAATAAAGTTTCTGCCCTCCATAAAAAAAAACCCCAACAACCAAACAACCACCCCCACCAACCCCCGCAAAGTTCAATTAAGTTACCTCATCAAGATGCCCTACTACTTTGTGGAAATGAAGATCTCTCTGGGTCACTACAGGAAACTACCCTGTTTGCTTCTTTTTTTTTTCTTTTCTTTTTTTTCCTTCCCCCTTGCTGTTTTATCCTGCTAAATTCATTTAAGTTTTGAGTGTAGTCAACATTATTTTTCAAATACTGCAACAGTGAGAACAGCTAACAATAATGGTATCTGCTGTGTTTCTAACACATCCCTTTTTGAAACCAAAATTCAAAGTGAAGAGTGCTCTTAATTACTGTTTCTTTCATACGAAATCATACCCTTAGAAAGCTCCAAGGCCAGACAGAAGAGTAATTTACCTCTTGATTTTCTCCCATGAATGTATGCCTTTCCGAGAAGTTGCCACGTTGGCCTGTACAAATCCTCCAAATCCAGTTGCCACCGATCTGGTTCAAGGTACCGGATAAGGTCTTCCAACGTACTAAATTCAGCAACGGCATTGTTTAATACCTCTAATGGTAAAGCTGATGGGGGTAGCAATGACGGGCTAGGTGCTTCTGTGTGGTGCTGCAATCAAAGCCAAGAGAAGAGCACCAGTCAGAGTGTTAATGGATCTGCTTTGACAAAGTGGTATACTTTATGAAGTTGCATAGCTGGGAAAGTTTATAAGCGACTAGCCTGTTTCCAAAGTACAGTTTATCTAATAAGACAAATGACAAGTGTCAAAAAGTACCTAATTACTCTTCAGCAATAATTGCAAACAAACTTTCACTACATAGTTTTCCTACTTCATACATTTCTAGCCTTGCACTTAGTATGCCATTACACCTGTACTTGGAAGATTTTCACTGAGTAAAGGACAGGACTTTAGAAACAGAACAAAGAGTAAATGGAAAATGTGGCCCCATTACAGGCAATTACTGTAACTCTCTAGAAATCTGACACATTTCACATTCTGTCTTTCCTCAGAAATGTAGCCACAATCGTTTTCTTCTTGTCTTTCTACATAAAATATTAACATACCCTCATACAAAGACAGCAAATATTTGGGTTCTCATCTACAGATGATAGAAGCACACCAATTGCGTTTCATACACAAGTACTAAGAATAGTTTTTCTGGTTAAACAATAATGAACAAGTTAATATCAATGTCTGGCATAACCAAAATTATTTTTCACTTATTAAGAAAAAAACCCTATTCCTAATGAAATCAAAAGTACTTAGCTGGTGAAATTGATTACTGAAAAATTCTATGTACTTTCCAATAGCACATATCTCACTGTCAAACTCCTTAGATCAGAGTACTTAGACACAGAAAATTCAAGCAAAACAAGGCATCTGTTTTTGCTCAATTCAAAACAATCTGTTTTAAAATTATGCATTGCTTCATTGTGACCGTTAGAGGCCAATAAGTGTAGTTATTAATTGGCAAGAGACTAGCCAGAGGTCAAAACACCTACTTTATTAATGTATATTGAAAACTGAATGTGTGGTGGTTAAGGAATGTCGAGGATGAGAACCAGGNAACACGGTCCTCCCTCCCAAGCCCTGCAAAAAAGCTCCCCCAAACCCCGCCTCCCTCCTCCTCCCCCCCCCTTTCCAGGGGAGTGGTTTTGCTACCCCTTTCTGCACCAGAAAGAATAAAACAAAACAAGCAGGGAGAGAGAAAAAAAAAAAGAAAGAAATTACACAACACAATTTATGGCACTCCGGATTCAGTAGGCATTTGCCTGAGTTAGAATGAAATGAAGATATGGTGAAACATTACGCTTAATAGTAACACAATGTTTCCATAATTTTCTAATCATTCTCACAGCAAATCAAAACAATAAGAAAAAGTAATT
Source organism: Pitta sordida (assembly GCA_013390025.1). Lineage (NCBI taxonomy): Eukaryota > Metazoa > Chordata > Aves > Passeriformes > Pittidae > Pitta > Pitta sordida. Next base: position 22,095 of record WEKX01024274.1, read on the forward strand.
GAAACACCAAAATTACACAACTTTGAAGACGAATGCTTTGGAATAAAGTCATTAGAATCTCAAGATTAAGAATGTTTTTTCCAATAATGTAAATTTAAATAACAGTCCCAATGTACCAAAGATTAGAGATAACTGATATCCTAAAGCTATAAATGCTCTAAGTTATATTGTGACATAATAACCTTTAGGAAATATCAATATTTTGTTAATATAAATGATAATTCCAATTATATTATATATTGCTTTTATTTTCTAATAGGTAATACTTATTTTATATTTTAAATCTTTCAGGTAGAACATCCAGGGCAGCATAAATGGTAGTCCTTCCTTCTACTAAAATTATATATTGGAATTTTACACAATTTAAAATTACATTGTGTTTTCTCAACGTTGTTTGTCTTCTATAGGCAAAGTTTACACATGCAGTAAAGTTTTACTTTGAAAATACAAAACAGAGAAATGATAATGCAAGAAATTAAAATGATGCCAGTGATGGTCATACCTTTTAGAACAAGCAAATATGGAACTTTGGCATAACTCTGAAATGTAGCACCATAGCTGCACTTCAAAAGGTTGAAATACTCCTTAAATGGAGCTTTCATTCATTTTATAGCAAGTCCATCACTCCTACTGTAATCTAATATACAATCGGCCCTCTTCCACTTCGCGCCCCCAGATAGCGGCTTCATACTGTCACTGCATGATTTTCCAGCAATTAAGGAGGCCCGTTTCGGGACAGCGCATGCATGAACTGACATGCATGAATATTCAAAGTAGGCAGTCATGAATATGCAAACTCCCCCCACACCTGTCTGTGCCACAGCGTCGAGCCGAGCCAGGTGCCTGCCCAGAGTCAGTGGCAGCGAGCCGAGCTGGGCACCTGCCCTGAGCTGGCGGCAGCGAGCCGAGCTGGGAGCCTGCCCTGAGCCAGTGGCAGCGGAGCCAAGCCGGGTGCACGCTGCTCCCACAGTGGCTCAACTCAGCTCGAGCATCACCCGTCCCACTTCCCTCAGCTGGGTTCCGAGCGAGGAGGCTTTGTGCAGTTATGAAAGATGTACAAACTCTCAGGTTAGATGCGGTGTCCAAGACTTGCTCGGGGTAGACATCTACCCCGAATATGGAGAGACCAGTTCTACCCACCTGGAGAGACATCGCGACAGTGGTGCGGGTGGCTCTTCGCACTTGTGTCCCTGACCAAGCAGAAAAGGGGTTTTTCCCGGCGTGGGGTGGCTGTGGGCACCGGGAAGCATGGACATGAACACCGACACACAGCAGGGCAGTGCTGAAACAGCGCCAGAGAGCCGGGGAGCCATGTGAGGGTGCGGGGCAAATTTGCATATTAATGAGCTGCCATTCTACACAAACGGAGGGCTTAGTGGATAGGAGGCAAAGCCCACGGTACTGTAGTATAGGGCACCTGACTGTACGTCTCTCTTCACAATCCTACTCAGACCCTTACCTCCACTTGCATGCATGACAAAAATTAATATTTTCAAGCCACTTGCTGTGCAGTGCTACCAACATCAGTACTCAGCAGGTGCCAGAGGTGTGATTTCACTGCAGAATAGTGGTGTGAAAGCCTCACAGGAGGACCACTGATAATCGCTAGCTGTTTTGCTGCACAAAATTGATGGAGACAATGAAGATGATCTTACAATGAAGCAGCCATCTGTCAACTGCACATCTACTCTATAGTTTGCATCACCTAATTTACTCCACAAAACTACAACATGTGTCCCCTTACAGGTCAGCTTGCAAATAATCAGCCTCTGATATAACAGATATTTATTTATCTGACAGGGAAGATATAATCCCAGACACCAGACACTTCTGCTGTCCAAATATAGCAGCTACCCAAAATAACTTTCCTGATGAAGACCATTTTCTGTGGAGTGATGTTCTTTGAGCTCTTCTACAAAAAATACTAATTGATAGTAAACACTTCTTCTGTCATAGCAGCACATTCTCAATTAATACCAATGTTTTAGTCTTGAGATAATTTTTATTTTATTTTCCCTGAGCAGGAATAATTTCTGTCAAGATAGATTTGACAAGTACCTCAGCAAGTTCTGCATTTTAATGTGATTCCTCTAGTAAAAAAACATTCCATGGTTTCTGTTTTTCTGCCCAGGATACAGTTTCAATTCACTCTAATAAGAACAAATATGTTTAAAACCAAGATAGAGCCAAACAGTTGCATCTTTACTGTTAGTCAAAATGACTCATGATGAAAACCACAGTAGAAAACAGAGGGCTTCTGCTGGTCTGTAGAACAGCCAAGAATGACAAATAGTGTTGGATAAAACAGAATTTTCATTAGATCTGTTTGTATTGTATTTCTGTATGTGCAGGTCATTCTATCAAAACAAATAAGTTATAGAAATCTCCTAAATTGTTTACAAACGTAGAAGACAGGTCAATAGACAAAATTTAAGTTTCAGTTTAGGATATGAGCCTGGAATAAAGGACGGAAATAATATAAAGACGAACGTCAAAAGACTATCCAGCCCTGAACATCACATATAACAACAGTACCCCAGAAAAAATTTTGGAATTAAAACGCATTTTATGATGCTCACAATATTAGCTGTGCTTTATTAAAGGAATCGATCCTACACCATATCAAAAAGCTACTCTTTCTCAAAAGGTCGAACACTAATGCAAGTGGAATAAGAAGGCAACTCTCACTGAAGTAGTGAATCTGAACGAAAACTTCAACAAACAAATTTAAAATTATCTAGCTAAAGTTCAGACCTAAAGCATTATATAGTATTGTTATGGTTTAGGGGTTTTTTCTGCTGCTCTGGTAGCGAGGGGGTTAACAGCTCAGCTCTTGCCTGAGCTGTCCGTGCTGCCATGGCCTTCAAAGTTAGAGATAAAGGCAGGCGTCTCTGCAGAATAACATACTTGGGAGAGAAGAAAAAAAAGTTCAGTAGTAAGATGTAGCGTGCCAGCTCAGACCCTGCGTCGGGAGGCTGAGAGATTTGAAGGCCCCCAGGCCCAACGAGAGAAGGGGTAGAGATGTTCTTCCAGGCATCCCGCTGCTGTTTGTGAATTGGACCGACCATGGTGAAAACCTATGGACCAAAGAGAGAGAACCAGGACCGCAGAATCCGTCTAAGCATTAAGACTGAAGATGGAGAGGTAAAAACTGGACAACACTGCTGATGTTTTGAAGCCCCGAAACAGAAGCCTAGAGCTAGCTGAGAGCTCGGCAGAGATCCTTGGACAGACNAGATGCCATGCCGGGAAGCTGTGGGCACGCGCATCGGGGTCGGGGTAGGGAAGCCGCGGTGTGGGGTTTGTGCTGTGGAGCATGGCCGCAGTAGCCCGGAGAAGCCAACAGATTCTTGGGGGGGGTTGTCTCCTGAGTCAGAGGGGGCTCAGAAACGGTTCCCTTTGCTCACCTGTGTTGACAGTCCGAGGGGAGAAGCAGAAAATTGTCCGGGAGTGCTCCGGACTGCCAGGGGGGTGGAGCAATGGGCGTGGCCTGCATGCATATTAACGACCTGCACTTCTTTGCGAGTTTGGCTTTCTGCGAGACCCCTGGCCTGTCCCCTTCCTCGCGAACAAGGAACTGTATATAGGTTTGTGACGCAGCCTTATCAAATCTATTAAATGAGCATAAAGACAATTCCATGATCTCACAAGTTCTGCAAAGAGTGCAACCAACTTTTATTAGACGCTCATTCTTAGTTCACCTGAACAATCCAGAAGTATGTTAGACAGATACCAAGTATAAATTTGGATATGAGACTGGATGTTATAACTTTTCCCGTTTACCACTATCCATCTGTTCTTTCCCTGCACTGAACGTGCTCCAAGGATAAATGATTCAGAAGAAAACAGCACTCACCTATAATCTACAGAAGATAAGCTATTAAGCACTATCTTTTAGAATAGGACTAAAAGGTACTAACACTATCCTCTTCCAGTTAAAGGAGAGGCAAGATATACTATTGTTAGGTTGCTGCTGCCAGGAGTAAGGAATTTCATGTTCAATAAAACAATCACTGAGTTAAGATTGGAAAAAACAAAAACAAGTGAGTCAAATGCTTGGAATGACAGAACACTTACAAGTAGTGAATAATACATGTCTAAAATAATTACCTCCCCACAAAAGAAATCCCCTTTTTTTTTTTTCATTTCTTGTCTAGAAGAAAACATTGTCAAGTAGTTTCTGAGTGACAATCCATTCATCAACTTGCAGAGTTTGGAAAAATTATTAAATATCATTATGGTTTAATCTGACTAGGAGAGACTATAAAAAGAACACCTCAGAGGAACCTCCTCTCCTTAGAAACCCAACTAGGATCAGTACTTTGAAAGAAATTACATATTTCTTCTAATGAAAATCATTCCAGGGTGGTTTTTTTAATTATTACACAAGAATACTCCAAGTCCTGCTCAGATTCAAAGATATGCTCTTGAAACTTACAGTACATGCACATTCTTGTAACACAGAAAGAAAGTATGTTTTCTTCCTTTACAGTCACAGGTAACCCTCCTACTAGCATCATTAGAGGCTATGAGAGAAAGCAGATATCTAACTCTTTCCGAGTTTGCCCTGAGGACACATAAGTTTCTCTGTGTAATAATAGCTCTTTCTTTTCTCCCGTAAGTACATGCTGTATTATGTGTGAAAAGCCTCTAGAAATCCTCACCTACCATAGAGAGCACAAACTTTTACTTGCTTGCATGTATACAGTACAAAAAATGGCATTTGCAAGTGTCTCTGTGCAACATTAATCTGCACCACTGCTATGCAAAATGTTAGTCCTGTTCAAGTTGCCAGGTGGAAGGGAGTTGATCTGTAGCTGGGCCCATGTTCAAACACCTAAGCAGAGAAATCAAGTTCCAGGATTCCATTCTCCTGCCTTCAGCAAAGGAATGGGAAAAA
>WEKX01024274.1:28380-50571 GCA_013390025.1 Pitta sordida
GGGGGGTGGAGCAATGGGCGTGGCCTGCATGCATATTAACGACCTGCACTTCTTTGCGAGTTTGGCTTTCTGCGAGACCCCTGGCCTGTCCCCTTCCTCGCGAACAAGGAACTGTATATAGGTTTGTGACGCAGCCTTATCAAATCTATTAAATGAGCATAAAGACAATTCCATGATCTCACAAGTTCTGCAAAGAGTGCAACCAACTTTTATTAGACACTCATTCTTAGTTCACCTGAACAATCCAGAAGTATGTTAGACAGATACCAAGTATAAATTTGGATATGAGACTGGATGTTATAACTTTTCCCGTTTACCACTATCCATCTGTTCTTTCCCTGCACTGAACGTGCTCCAAGGATAAATGATTCAGAAGAAAACAGCACTCACCTATAATCTACAGAAGATAAGCTATTAAGCACTATCTTTTAGAATAGGACTAAAAGGTACTAACACTATCCTCTTCCAGTTAAAGGAGAGGCAAGATATACTACTGTTAGGTTGCTGCTGCCAGGAGTAAGGAATTTCATGTTCAATAAAACAATCACTGAGTTAAGATTGGAAAAAACAAAAACAAGTGAGTCAAATGCTTGGAATGACAGAACACTTACAAGTAGTGAATAATACATGTCTAAAATAATTACCTCCCCACAAAAGAAATCCCCTTTTTTTTTTTTCATTTCTTGTCTAGAAGAAAACATTGTCAAGTAGTTTCTGAGTGACAATCCATTCATCAACTTGCAGAGTTTGGAAAAATTATTAAATATCATTATGGTTTAATCTGACTAGGAGAGACTATAAAAAGAACACCTCAGAGGAACTTCCTCTCCTTAGAAACCCAACTAGGATCAGTACTTTGAAAGAAATTACATATTTCTTCTAATGAAAATCATTCCAGGGTGGTTTTTTTAATTATTACACAAGAATACTCCAAGTCCTGCTCAGATTCAAAGATATGCTCTTGAAACTTACAGTACATGCACATTCTTGTAACACAGAAAGAAAGTATGTTTTCTTCCTTTACAGTCACAGGTAACCCTCCTACTAGCATCATTAGAGGCTATGAGAGAAAGCAGATATCTAACTCTTTCCGAGTTTGCCCTGAGGACACATAAGTTTCTCTGTGTAATAATAGCTCTTTCTTTTCTCCCGTAAGTACATGCTGTATTATGTGTGAAAAGCCTCTAGAAATCCTCACCTACCATAGAGAGCACAAACTTTTACTTGCTTGCATGTATACAGTACAAAAAATGGCATTTGCAAGTGTCTCTGTGCAACATTAATCTGCACCACTGCTATGCAAAATGTTAGTCCTGTTCAAGTTGCCAGGTGGAAGGGAGTTGATCTGTAGCTGGGCCCATGTTCAAACACCTAAGCAGAGAAATCAAGTTCCAGGATTCCATTCTCCTGCCTTCAGCAAAGGAATGGGAAAAAAAAAAAAAAAAGAAAGTGCAGAGACAGATGACCAATTTAGGATGCCAAAACCAGGGAATAAAGCAAGGATGTTTTATTGCACATGGAAGAGATGGAAGCCAGGAAGCCTGTAAGGCTGTCACAGTTCCCATCCACTGCAGTACTTTTTACTGCTTACTGTCACAGCAGCAAGGATGGTTGCACAAGAGGCACAGCATTACAGGGCTGCTAAGTAGGTAGGTCTTGTAAAATAAGCCCCAGTGGCACTGAATTGAATATAGATCTCATTCAGCTATCCTCTAACTTCTGCCAGTCAAATGACAACCAGGTATGGGTTCCAACCTTCCTCAATTTAATCAGCTACTGCTGATGAAAACCAAATTTCAGGATGACATCTGTTTGCTGAGCCTCCAGGTCTCTGCCTTTCACAGGCTCCTTAAATCTTCTGTTTGTATAGTGTGCTGCAACCTCTTATCAAAGGCTTGCCCAGTCTCTCTTCATATGCACACAGGGTTTTTCTTTTACGTCAGAAAGACCTTATTTGCTGAGTATCCATGCACGTGCTTGCATGGAGGGCTTTCTGAACTCTAGATCCAGTGTCACAGAACTTTGAGGATTTCCTTCCAATCCATGCATAAGTTCTACTCTCCATAACCACCAACAGAAGAAAGATCATAACGACCACAACAGAAAACAAATGCATTCGTGCCTTTCTGTCTTTAGTTATCACAAGTGTGAATAAAAGTTTAAAGATGTGTAAAAGTAGTGTTGATTAACAGTCTACTAGCTCAACTGACAGCCTAATATTTCCTCAGGTTGAACTTTTGAGATAAAATCTTTGTTGGAAATTTCTAAATATTCCCCCACAGAGAAGACCTGGAATTCTGATTGTGTGGAAATAACTGGGAGATGTTCTCAAAAAAATTAACAGCATGAAAACAGCACAGGATGTCACTAATCATGTGTTCTTCTGGCAAATTGCTCCTTTTTGCCTGAAGCCTGTGCACACTGACATCTTTAGAACTATACATCATAGGTGTGAGAGACACTATTGTGAAGACATAGATGACATCTAGAGCTAGTTTATTAACTCTCAGAGGATGCCATCAATAGCAATAATCTCTAGGGGCCATTAAAAAAAACCACTTTAGTGATTAGTTATTTTGCATCATAAATATCTATAATGATATATGTGTACATATATTGTTGTGTTTACATATGCATAGAAATACATCTTGCTTTTTTCTATGATCACATGCATCAGTAATTTCACAGAATTTCACAGAATACTATGAGTTGGAAGGGACCCACAAGGATCATCTAGTCCAACTCACAATCCACAATAATGCATTTCAAAGGCAAAAAGAAGAAAACTAAAGGTCACAGTACTGTATTAAATGGAAGACTTTATTGTAAACACTTTATCATGACAGTTGTAAAGATTTCTATTCCTAGGAAATATATACACACAGACAACTACCTGGCTTGGATTCAGTTGCATGGGGAATTTTTCATTTGCATCTTAAAGCAGTGCATGCTTCTTCACAACAGTTTCATAAGCACTACAAAGTTACCAAATTTCTCTTTCCTGTCTCTCCTTTACTGGAAGTAATTCCATGAATTCTGCAGAATGATCCAGTGATTCTTGTACTCTTCTCGATAAGAACCTTCATTCACTGACTTATTCTTTCAGTTAATTATGGACAGAAGAATTGTTTAAACAATTCTGCTTGAAAACTGCATCGCCAGCATCTCTGGCAACTGCAGAGGTCTCAAACCATGAAGCGTACAATCCCTGCAACCTCTAAAATCCAGAAAGCTTGCAGTCTCAGCCAGTTAGTTGTAATGGAAGTCAAATTTTGATGCCTTTCTACCTTTGCCATGGTTTTTTAATTATAATTTCTTGCATTAAGAGTTTGTGGTCGTAGTGGTGACTAAAAAGATTCTAGATAGAAAACAAAGTGACTTAGACACATTTTGACTCACTGTTCAAAGACTCAGCCTTATTATTCTGAAAGTATGACCTTATGAAGTTTAACTTTGCTGACCTGAACAGGGAGGATTTAAAATAAAAACAACTAGCCTGTGACAAGCCAGGTCTAAAAGTATAGAACAAGGTATTACATAGATTACATCCAAGACAAGAAGTTTCAGAGTGGAATCAGTATGTTAGTTTGAATCTAGAGTTCCTTCCTCAAATAATTTGTCTGTTTTATTGTTTTCAAATTTCTGCAGATATATAAACTAATTTTAGCTTTATTATCCCTGTGTTTGTGTTCCTGTTAAGTATACTTGTGACTGAGTAATATTTAAACCATAACTACACTTAAGACTTTAATTTTTAGAGAGCACTCTCTCCTTGTTTATACATTTCTCTCTTCTAAATGAGACTTTAAAGAAAATTTACAGTGAGTTCTCCCCACTCCAGGTATCTATGTATATATGTGCCAGAAGAAAAAGTTTACCTTTCATATCCTACCCTAGCTGTTTATTTACCTCATGCATATGCATATAGAAGGACTATAACTACAACTTTAAGAAGTTAAAACCCAGCAGATAAGGTTATGTCTTGTACAATTTAAATACTTAATAAAAATATTTAGTCTAATTCAGACCATAAGCAATATTAACATCTATATACACATTTTAAAGAGTATGAACTACGTGTGTGTTTATACGGATAAAGTACAGTGATCCCCCATTACTCGCAGGCTGTTCGGCTTGGTCCGCCTCACGCGAGTCGTGGAATTTGCGAAGATAGCGAACCCACTACGTAGTCAAGTACGCCATGCCCATAGCCACGCCCCCTCCCCTAATAAGGTCTGGAGGATGGTCCTGAGAGCGAGGCTTGTTTTCTTTCAAATGCTGGTATAAAGAAATCGTTTACCTTCATTTTGTGAACAGAAACACAAATGCAATTTTCTAGGTTGTCCTATTTTGATGAATGTTATATTACATCTGCAATTCCCTTCTAGAAGGGAAACTTTATACAGATTTATATAAAAAATACTAAGGGCAAAAAAGATTTTCTCTTCTCAATATTTATAAAGATATCCTAATCATTCTTACTTGACAGGTAGCAGTTGACAAGGACACAAAAAGGTTTTTGTACATTCTTCTATGACAGGAGATGTGGTCAGCCATAGTTTTAAAAGACATTATGTCTGCAGATCCTTTTTTAAATTACTCGTTTTACTCAAAATACATATAACAACCAAATTAAAAACCAGAAAGTGTTTGGGGACAGGGAGTGAAATGTTCTTTAAATTCTCTCCAGGAAATTCCCACTAGGAAATGGGTAGCTCTTCTTTGGAAAATGTTTACTTATCCCAGTACATTCATACATACATTAATACAACACAGCACAGCACTAGAAATTACTGTTTATTGGTGTCCTAGGGTGGTGTGTATATATTCCATATCTTTGTGTTTTGGCTTGTGGATACTGGTCCTTAGCAACANTTCTTTGGCTCAGCCCCAAATTTGCCTCAAACCTTGTCAATTGGAATTGGAAGGTGTATTTCTCAAGGACAATGAAAATTACTTCTACTGTGTATGCAACTTTAATTTTATCCCTCAGTATACATGTTGAATTACATTCCACAACAGATTTCTGTTCATTTCATATCACAAGAAATGGAACACACCCAACATTCCTGTACAGCAGACATTGCAAATCAGAGCTTGTCCTGCCTTGAAGGTAGAAAGTCCTTAAACAAAGCCCTGCTTTACAAGGAAGGAACCTCATCTCTGTCCTCATGTATCCATTCTTCTTTGATCAAACATACTAGTAATGCACCATATCTTAAAATTTATGAAGAAAAATATTTTGTATTCTGTACCTGTTATATTTAAATTTGTTTTATAAGTAGCATACACATCAGAACCCCAAAACCATGGTTGAGACCATGGCTATGTTGTCCACATAAAGATTCTCACAGCTTTTGAAAACGCTAGATTTATAATTTGTGAGCTAGCTATAATCACAGAATCACAGAATATTATGAGTTGGAAGGGACCCACAAGGATCATCTAGTCCAACTCACCATCTAACACCCATACAGAGACCGATGGTCCTATTCTCCTAACCATAATGTTGTCCTGACATACACTTAATGTTCAGTTTTATCTCTTTTACCTATTTCTCACTGTCTGTATCTCCTAATCCTCATCTCATGTTTCCTCATTATACTCTGATATACATTATGCATAGAAGTATACAAGGATATATATATATATGTATATATACTCATATATACATATACACTATACTAGTATATTTGATTACACAACAAGTAAAAGTCAAAATTAATTGGTAACGTATGCTTAATAAGAGAATTTTAAGAAAAAACATTTTAAAACCCATTGCATTTAGGAGTGAAACATTAAAAGTATAAATACAAAATCATACCTACAGAGTCTGACGTAGAATAAACAGTGTTACAGGAGACCAAAATCTGAATAAGACAAAATGTGATCCGGGTACGAAAAAGGCAAATCTATTCAGATATATATTCAGAACAACGGCATAAACCCAGACTACTGAGCTGCCAGAGTGGTCTCAGCTGAACTACAATGTTCAGATTTATCTCCAGCACTTGTGGCAAAGAGAAACAGAATATTCACATGAAAGAGCAAGAAGAAAATAAAAATGAACTATGATAAAAGATTGAATGATACAACTTGCTTTCATCTTGACAAGACCAGGCTAACAGGAGATAACAAATAAGCTGAGCATCAGATGGTCAGCTGTTCCCTAGTCCATCAATGACAAGGAAGATTATTTTTGTTACATATTAGAAAAAAAGATCATACTATTTAAAACAGTGTAACAGATGACTAGAGAAATCTTGAAATCTCTGTCCCTAAACTTCAGGAACAAAAGCACCTACCTGGTAACCTTGACATTTCTGTAAAAGTACACTGCTGGAAATGCTGAATTCTAGAAACAAATGAATTCTAAATGATTTTAAAATCTGTGCTACTAACTACCTATTCCACAACCTCTTCTGGATACATAACCAAACACATTTTTCCTCAGTGATTATTTGTCCATTTTAACCCTTTGAATTTATTATATTAAAGGTGTAATAAAAATCCACAATGGTACACCAGTATATCTAATATGTTTTGGGGGTTTTGCTGCATGTCAATCAACAAGCCCTTAACTCAAAATAGGAAAATTAATGAAACTACTTCAGTTCTGGACTTTAATTTAGCTATTTTCCCTTGAAGAAAATTAGTGAGTCACGGGTTTTTAATAAAAGTTGGTTTCTTAGGAGCAGCAGAAGTTCCTTTGGCAGTATCATTTAAAATTTCTTCGGAACTTTAAAATAGCATGTAATACAAACCATTTGAGAAGATGGTTTTAGCATCAGCTATAAAATAAAAGGAGATGCATTTCTACCATAGTCTACTTTTTCAAAGCTATTTAAAATTGATCTTTCAAAGATGTATTGGAAGCAAACTGCTTTGTTCTATTTATAATAGTCTCCCATGAAATTTTGTAATGCTTACAGCATGAAACAATCTATTAAAGTAGATTATAATCTTAATTTAAACTCACTGAATTTAGATGAGTAAATATTCCCTTTATAAGGTTACATTTCAGTTAAAAAGTCAGAGGAGGACATTTTGCTATTTAACAATTAAGGTTATATTCTCTCCTCAAACAGTATATTAGTATTAGGTATGGGTTACCTTAGCAACTACAATGTGTTACNTCCTTTCACCATCCTCGTTGCCCTTCTCTGGACCCTCTCAAGCAGCTCAACATCCCTCTTGAACTGGGGAGCCCAGAACTGCACACAGTACTCAAGATGAGGTCTGACCAGCGCTGTGTACAGGGGAAGTGTTATAAAGGAATTCTGAGAAACAAGGAGGTTTTAATAAGCAACTAAACCACTGATGCCTCTTTTCTTTTTTCTCCCACTATTCAACATCTCCCACATAAAATCAGAACCAATTTTTTGATATAAACATTGGTTGTGACCTCAGAATGACAGCATCAATACTGTTTTTAACCTGATGAGCATCAAAGTTCAATTCTTTCAGATAACCTTTACTTCACTATTGAATCTGGTCCATGGTGTATAATTCACTCAACAGATCAGAGGAATAGGTAGCAACTGCAAAATAAGATCTCACTGGGCAGAACAGTAATACGAGTGTAATAAATACACATAGAAGAACAATTACTTGCCAATTAATTTATAAATATATATTTAAAACCAAAATAAACCCAAAACCTATTTAAGTTTGAATAATATCATTATTTTGAAAATGTGGTCATTATTTTTCAGACTCCCAATAACCAATATTTCCTGTTGAAGGCAATGGGAACTGCTTATTTAAAAGTTTGTCACCAGTCACACTGTCTACACACCAAAAGAACTAGAACCAAAACATCCAAAGATTTCAAAAGCCTAAACACTGGAAAGTATAGAATTATTACTGAAATTTCAATAGTGTGGTTATTACTATATGAATAAAAATAATGAACATTAGAATAACATGTAATAATAGATTCAAGTTGATGCATTGCTAGAATAACTTTAAAATACAATTAGTATTCACCTCACAAAGCCCACAGGAAGATCATTTATAAACAGAATGATCCAACCATGACAATCTGGCATTGTAACAATAGCCAGTTACCTTAGGTATCTATCCCTTAGGTAACTTAACCATTATTTTCTCTTTCTTCTCTGAACCTCAACACTTGGCAGAAAACAGAAAAGAGCTGCCATCCTTCTCCCACAGCACAAAAAAAAAAAAAGTCAGTGGAAGCTAAGAGTGCGTTACTGCAAGGAAGGCATGGCCTATGGCAGACTGTTACCAGGGACAGAACAATGTACTTGACAGAGTCAGAGCAGCATATAAAGGATCTAAACTGAAAAGTTCACATGTTGTGCCCTGTGCAAGATATGTTGCTTCCTGGTTCTCTTTGGGGATTCTCTAATTGCTTGATTAAGAGATTACCTTTTGGAAGTATTTAATTAAGGAGAAGAGAGTGGAAAGTCTTTCAAAAGTAATTGTACTCTTGTAATTTAATAGGAAATAAGATTTACAGAAAAATTAGGAAATTAATGGTGTTTTTAAAATCACTTTTCTCTGATTCCACATTTTTCTAATGACAACACCTTAATATTTTGCCACTCTTCCAAATATTAACCATAAAATTTAGGCCAGCTCCATCTATAAATTATCCACTGGCATTTTTGTATAGTTTGTGAATTGTGGCTTTGTATGGCTTGTTTAATGATGCTTGTTAGGTGGGCATAAGCATTTTGATATTATCTTTTCTTTTTTTTATAAAGTGCTCACAGAGAAAGGTTGGTACAATCCACATTTTGGTAGTTTTTAATATAATGATTTTCCAAATTTCTATATAATTTGTAAACAGCTTCAGGTAATGCAATATCAAACTTTATAATGGAAATTTTATGATTTTTTTTTCCTCTTTAACACCATGGCAAGTCTCTTTCCTATTCAAGAATGTAGTCCTTAAAATAAATGTATTTCTTACATGATTAATCACTAGTAAGAAATACAATTCATAGAAAAGATGGAAACAATAAATGACAAAATATAAAGGGTACCTACATTAAAAAATGGACAGCAACCAGAGTCTCAGAAAAGAATCATATAGGTTGCTGTAAGTGTATCTATTATCTAAATGAAAATCTGTAAAAGCCCCTCGCTATTTACTATCACTGTTACAAATATTAGGTGATAATTTCTCTTCTTCTGTTTAGTCTCAATTCTGAGACAATGTATAAATAAATCCTTAACCATATAGAGATAAGTGCTAGTTGCTCACAAAAATAACAGTTGATTTTAATTTGTTCTTCTATCATGGCATCACTTCAAAGGCATTCTTAGACTTTATGTAGGAATATAGCACTGCTCTGCTGTACATAACAGCATAGTTCACTATGGCACAGCTGTTGCTGTGGGGTTGGGAGTTGCACAAAGACCTGCACTTGTGCTTCACCTCTGTGAAGGTGGGCTTTGCACAAGGTCAGGTTCATGTGTCTCTTACATTTGAAGTATACTGGGCATTCAATCAGATCACCTCTCTCACATCAAAGACATGCAGGCTTGTTCCTTAAGTTCTAACATTTTTAGATACATTTTTTTAGCAAAGTAGTAAATTACCTCCAAATTTATATTGTCTTCCATCCCTGTAAATACCTAGCTGCAAAAGTAACTAATTTTTTTACTCTTAATGAGTATTGAGGACACAATCGAAAAACTATCTGACAATTTTTCATTTATCTTTGTACAGCTGACTTGATCATTCATTTGTGATACTTTGGTGAAAATCTGGGCTATACTCTGCATTGCTTTATACCAGCAAACAGTTTCAAAACACTCTTATGAAACTTAATTCTACATTTATGTTGCATCAAAAGATATACTGCTATTTTTGTCAACAAATTGCAAGGAGTTTTTTTCCTACATGAATGCTGTCTATGACTATCTTAAGCAGAAAGGCAATTAAATAAAGTAAATACAGCATTTAGAAGTTACATATACGGTGAAACACCGGTGCATTGCGACCTCTGCATTACGACCCTGCCCATTTGTGAGGCAATCTTCTCGCAGTTTTGATTCAAGGATTTGGGAGTTTATCTGGCTGACGCATGCGCAGTGCCTCTTCTCCACTGAGGGGCGGTGCCAGAGCTCCCTGTGGGGCGGCACCGGCCCAGCCCCATGGGGAGGACCATGAGTCACGCTGCCCTCTGTTACTCAAAGCACAGCCAGGGACTGACCCACCCCGGGCGCATTTTACTGTTTCCATGGCTACAGGCAGGGAAGGGAAGTGCCCCAGGAAAGTGGGGCTGGCCGCGGCATGCTCACTCTGCTTCCGCAGCTGAACCCCACCCCGCGCCGCGTGGTGCTGCCACGGTGGTGCATGGCGCAGGATGGGCGGCGTGGTGCAGGACCGGCGCGCAGCGGGCATGAGCACCGGGGCTGGGGAGGGGGTGGGAGCAGCGCCATGGTGTTTGGGCTGCGAGCACGTGCAGTCAGCAGCTGCGGAAGCAGCAGCGAGGCTGAAGAGAAATCTAGGGATGGTTGGAGGGGTCTCCTGAGGCAGAGAGGGCACAGAAACGCTTCCCTTTCCTCCCCTGTGCTGCAAAAGCCCGTGGGGAGGAGTTGAAGAGGCTCCCCAGCACTCCTGATTGCCTGGGGGTGGGGCGAAGGGCGTGGTCTGCATGCATACTAATGACCTGCACGCATTTGCGAGTTTGGCATTTCGTGAGACCTCTGACATGACTTGCTTTTCGCAAATGTGGGGATATAACTGTATTAACAGAGTGCAAACAAGAGATCAGTGATAGAATTTACTTTAACAAGAATTCCAAGGCATTACGCAGATGACTTAAGAACAGGAAATGTTTTATTATTAACTTTTGATTACCCAGAACACCTCACACTGAAAAGCCCAAAGACAAATCAGAAGAGTTCAGCAGATCAGAATGATTTTCAGAAGATAAGCAAGGGAAACCCTATTAACAGCTTACATATTAAAAGCCTACATATATGTTGCTAACTGTCCTGCCATTTAGAGGGTTAAATAATTTGGTCTTTGACTCTTTAGCCTCAAGAAATACAGATTATGATTGAGTGGATTTGATAATTTGGCTCAACTCAGTTATCTTACTCTCCTTGGCTACCTAGTCATTTTGGTTGTGTCAATCATCAGGGAAGCTCAGCATTGGTTACACAGAATTAGCAAGAATTTGATTATAAAAGAATTTTAAATTTTAGGGATTTTCAAATTTCAAAAATAGCAGCCTTGTCAACATTCACATGGAAACACAGTAAGAAAAACAATGAAAATCAAACATTCGAAAATTCAAATTCAGAAACTGCATTTACTATGCCAACTATTCATAAAACCATAAGAATACTGATTTATAATAAAATTACCTTAGCACAGCATCTGTCTTGTTAAAAATGGTCTTTCTGTTTTAAGGGCATTTGTCACATTGCTAGAAAACTTAGAATAAGAGATGTCTGCTGAAAAACTCTAGATAACTAAGTGCTACCAAAAGACACCCAAGTTACATACTGTAAAATAAATCATCACATTGATTTCATTATCTACATCACTACACTGAAAATCCCCTAACGTCCTAACCAATTCAATCTGATGACACCCCAAGGAACCCTTTTGAACCTGAAAGGGAGGGGCTGTTAGGATCCGGCAAGTTCAAAATGTCTGAAAAATTATATGCAAAGTATCTTGGAAAGGCTGTGCCATCTGCTTTCACACCTCCACCTTTCAAGTGCCTTTGAATCTGGTCTTTCATGCACTAAACCACTTCCTTCAATATTTTAATTCCTTCAATATTTTAATTCACTTCCTTCAGCATTTGAATTCTCCTCATAAATGATTCTTACTGGTTTTCTTCCCATGATTTATTACTAAGCTCCATAGCAGAGTGAAATGAATAGTCAAGCAGATTGAGCATTCTGCCTCTGGAAATGTGGAAATGTATTTTGCCAAACAAACTGCCCTTTTTAAATGTCTTTTTTTTTCTTTTTTCTTTTTTTTTTTTTTTACAATTACAGTACATACTTGAACATTAGCCAGCTATCAGGAACAAAGATGGAAGCAGCCTTCCTGAATTCCTTCTCTACTACCCGAGCCTGAGATAATTGCAAGAAGAGATGCGACAGCTTTGTGATTATCTAGACTTTCCCATGAAAACAAACCTGAAAGCTTTTCAACAACAATCCTGGCTTCTTCAGCCAAACCTTTCATCTTCATCATTAAAAAAGTTTTGAGTACTTATGAGGATCTAACAAATGACAGCTCATAATCCCCATCTGTAACACCAGATGCCAGGTACTGCAAAGACATGACAGGTGCAAATTTTGGTATTCCCACAGTGCTTATTATCTATTGCTTTTTAGAAACAATCAGATTTCTCTTAACACCATTACCAATATCCCACATTAAACTTCCCATAAGCTATCTCCTACCCTGAAGCTACTATACAGTGTTATTACTCTGTCAAGAATTTTTCTCTTGAATTTAAAGAGGTGCTTCTACCAACCAGTGGAGCTAGATTATGCAATAAGGCATCGACAGAAGCTGCTCCACAGCTGATTTGATCTCAAATGTCTAGAGCTGCCCTCATTAAACCTCTACCACATGTAAAATAACTCAAAAAAATTTGAGAAGTTGTGCTCTTCTGTCCCAATTTCTTTAATTTCATTCTTGCTTTTCCATTTTCCTACCAGAATTATAGTAAGAATGTTTAGCACAATACACACCTCTCTAAATACTTACTGCCTGTTTTGCTGGGTGAAGGCAATGGATAGGATTGTGGCATGACTAAGACACTAATAATGAATAGGGACACAGCATGAATGTACCTAAATAGCATAACTGGAAACTATGGAAACTATGGTGCTTCCTGAAACCTAGTATGAAATGGACATTTGCTTACCTTTTTTTTTCCACTAGCAAGCATCTCAGACACAACGCCTCAGTATTTGAAAGCACAAAAAAATCTAGGACTGTGCCAGTTACACAGGGGATTACTTTGAGAATGGGACAGAATCACTTTGCATTGGAATTTGTAGAGAAGCCATCAGCATGCTTTCTCAAAAATGTTGATCCTGAAAATTGGAAAAGGGATAGTCAACTAGACGATTCTGTGAAAGTTAAAACATAAAAAATAAAGGTTGCTAAAAAAATTTAGGAGAAACAGAGGGTGGTGTTGGGGGTTCTTTGGTTTTTTCATTTGTTTGTTTGAGGGATTTTGGAGGGGGGGTTTGCTGCTTTTTTTTGTTTGAATGTGTGTTTGGGGCTTTTTAGGGGGGCAGCAGGGAATGTTGGTTTGGGTATTTTTAAATAAACATATTAACTGAAAAGTAGCTTCTAAAATATTTAGTAAAAGATTAAATACAAAAATTACACATAACTAGTTGAAACGCTGCATTTCTTAGAACAGATATGATCAATAAGATTGAACAAATAAATTTGAATCATGACTTCATAATAGATTTGAAAAACTAAAGGAACACTTGGACATCAATATTTCTGTGGAAGAAGCATCAAACAGCTCCAATTACATAACATCAGTGAGTCTGTAGTTTAACTGTTACATGTTGTTATATACAGAATCACAGAGTCACAGAATACTACAAGTTGGAAGGGGCCCACAAGGATCGTCCAACTCACCAGCTAACGCCCGTATAGAGACCGAACGCACCCCCTAGAGTGCTGAACATAAACCTAGTTCCCTCACAGGCTCACAGGCCACTCTGAGCCAGAAGGGACCCACAGGACCATCTAGCCCAACACACCCCCAGCTAGACCATGTCATTAAGCTCCTTATCGAGTCTCCTCTTAAACACCTCCAGGGACGGCGACTTCACCACCTCCCTGGGCAGTCCATTCCAATGAGCAATCACTCTCTCTGTGAAAAACCTCTTCCTAACATTCAGTCTAAACCTTCCTTGGCGTAGTTTGAGGCCATGTCGTCTTGTTCTGGTGTCGTCAACCTGAGAGAAGAGATTCACACCAACCCGACTGCAACCTCCCTTCAGGTAGTTGTAAACAGCAATGAGGTCACCTCTGAGCCTCCTCTTCTCCAGGATGAACAACCCCAGTTCCCATAGCTNCATTCACCACCACTCTCTGAGCTCGTCCGTCCAACCAATTCCTAATCCAGCATAAAGTGTTTCCATCCCATCCATGCTCTACAAGTTTCTCCTGAAGCTTATTGTGGGAAACCGTGTCAAAGGCTTTGCTAAGGTCCAAATACACCACATCCACAGCCTTTTTGTCATCAACCAGTTGAGTCACTGGATCATAAAAGGAGATCAGGTTGGTCAGGCAAGACCTGCCTCTCCCAAATCCATGCTAACTAGTTCTAATGTCATCGTCTTTTTGTAGTTGCTGCATAATAGCACACAAGACTATCTGTTCCATGACTTTGCACGGGACTGAGGTCAGGCTGACAGATCTGTAATTGCTCGGATCATCTTTCCTGCCCTTCTTGTGGATGGGCGTCACATTATCCAATTTCCAGTCTTGTGGTACATCACCAGTAAGCCAGGAAGCCACGTACAGATCCCTCTTAAGTCACCAACTTGTTTGAAGCTTTCATTTCTTTGAGGTGCCTCCAAGAACCCTTTTGGTTTGATCAAAGGTAACCTGACATTTGGGAAACTGGGAAGGCAATTGCAAATGCTTAGAAACTTGCCATTATTACTACTTCTATCAAATAACAGATTTTCAAATTCACTCATTTCCAAATTCAAATGCTCTGTTTTGCGGAGGGGCAGCGTCGCTGCTCCCTGTGAGGCGGGACTGGCATGGCCCCACGGGGCGGGCAGGCGGCACCTCTCGCTCATTGGGGACAGCCACAAATCACTCCTTTATGAGTGTTGTGGAGGTTATGTGGCTTTTGTAAGTCCCACAGTGACTTTCTACGTCCCATGGTCCCTTCCCCATTCATATGTGTCTTTGTGGCTTGTCCTTATCAAGAAAAGCTTATACACACAGTGCCTTGGCATGCCTCAGGGCACACCGGGCCCCACACGGGGATCCTTCAGTGCCAATTGCCCCAGCTGCCCTAGGCGGGCACTGAGACCCAGCATGGCTCTGAAGAAGTCATGTCCGTCCCTTGTCACTCTAAGCCTAGCCGGGGGGCCCTGCTCTGTCTTCTCCACTGTCCATCCCAGCAACACAGCCCCACCGCCCCCACCGCCAGCAGCGTGGTCAGAGCAGTTTGATAACATTAAAATGTTAAGAAAATCCATAAGAACCTGTTTCCACAGCCGCTCACAGACGGGCTCACACACAGGGACAGGCATCCAGGCTGGACTTGCCAGCACATATCTGCATATGTGCATATGCAGATATGCATAGCTTTAGGAAAAGCACTCCTGCCTGTGCTAGCCAGCTGCAATTAAAGAGAAAGCACTCCTCCACCTAACCTTAAAGAGACCTTGGGATTTTGCAGGGTTGTAAAGTTGCCATATTTATGGCAATAATTTGCCACATTAATGTTGGTGCAGAATTCGTGGATTTAATGATCCACGGGAGCCTCATAAGACCCAAATCCGCGAATCTGAAGGCATGACTGTGTATGATAAATTTATTAAAAGAATCATCCTCCAAGGGAAAAAAAAAATTACTATGTTCCAGAGTCAATAAAAAATTCTTTTCAGCCTGAGCCTGTGTAAAACTAATACCACAGAATAATACAAACGAAACTGTAAATCCAACATATACTTTGAGAGAAACTGCATTCAAATTTTGGCCAAAGGGAAAGGAACCTGGTCCTTCAGAGTACAAAACATGCTATATTCATCCCTTTTAAGAACTTTAAATTCCTTTAAATGACAACCAATATGATTCAAAATGTCACATTTCCTTGTAGAGTCTCAGAAAACCCACACTGACATCTCAGATTGTGAAAATTAGGGACACACTTCCATGGACTTGTGTGCAGGCCCAGAGTCTTGCTAGATTCCTGTCTAACTCTGCCTTCTGTGAGTCTGTTTCATGCACATAGATCTTTAAACATTTTATTATGTCTATGTGAAAGAACGAGATACGGTCACAGGAAAACAAGATTTTATGTTTTAATTATGATGTCTATTTCAGGGTTTTTTTCCAAAGGTTCCCACTCAACCCACCTCATTTTAGTCCCATGGCTAATAACCATTCTTGGGTTTGTACTTTTTGTATTTTTTAAATTAATCTGAAGCATTTCTATTATCTATATATTTTGGGGTAATATTTAATGTCTCATCTAAGAGATTATCTCGTCTAAGACCTTAGGCATAAACTGAATGCAAAATGAAATCTACAAGGTAGGATTAAATTCAAAAATATCTTTGACTTATAATGAATTTTTGCCACACACAAAAAAATTAATGACTCCATTTGCATGCTGGATCATCTTTAGTAGACTGATTCATTAGCTAAGCTTAGGTTTCACTGTACCTAATCAATGGAAACCAAATACAGAGGTTTTGGGTTTGAGTCCTCCCCATTATATAAAGGGTTTTCACAGGCCTTTTTCACTTCATGTAGCATCTCAAAGCTTTACATAATACTCATACACTCTCCTCATTCTTCATACTACCTTGTCTTAAACAATCCTGAAATTCTTTATTTCCAAACATTTTGATTACTACTTACAAGAGTGTAGAAAAAACTTTATTTAGGAGAAAATAATGTCCTTTATGATGCTTTTGGATAGATTTTTAGTTATTGCAGCCAAAGTTAAGCACCTTTTTGTCTTTGGGACTGACATGTGAGAAACGTACCTGATAGCTGTGAAATGCATGGATTTGTGAAAGGAAGGGAAGGCAGGGTATGAACTTTCCTTTCTATTAGTATGCATTTTCTATTATTTAGGTTTTGTCTGTTTCAATCAATAATCTCAATTAAAAAGGTTCCACAAACAAAATTAACATGCTTAGTCCTAAAAGAGCAGATCTGAGCCAGTTTGGATGAAATTAAGGAACAGTTATCAGATGGTCCTAGTCAGAATACCTATTTAATCTTCATTGCTGTTAAAAGTGAGCAGTACTAACAACACATCTGCATCAAAAGGGAAAAAAATCAAACCAAAAAAAATCCACCCAGATAGTCATACAGGTACTGCACCAAAATCTCAAACCACCTGGCTAAGTCACTTTTAAACCAGGTCAGTCTTTAAGCAGCCTCTTGGATTTTCATCTCTACTTTCACAGAAGAGGGTTAAGTCTGTTCTTTGCAAAGATCTTTGGCATGATCTTTGATGACAAGTGGCATGCTACCATCTGCCAAAGAAGAAGGGGAATACAGTCACCTCCAGCTTCAACTTTAACTGGAGCTGCTTTGTTCTGAGTGCCCTGAATAATTAATAACTACTTTGGCAATCAGGCATGCATTCCTTAATGGCACCTCAGGCATCAAGTATCCCGTTCACCCACTCCCCAACTAACAATGGACTTTATCACATCAAGTTTTCTCTGCCAAACTTGTAACTGTCATAGTTTAAACTTAACAAGTCACTAGGAAGACTGAAGTCCAAATATGTATTACAAGAGTTTATAAGATTTCCCTCAATTGCATGTAGCTACTATACAGATTAGAGCTGTAACGGAGGCAAGTGAGCAAAAGGGGAAAGGAATAAAATACAGATAGTTTTTGCAATAAAGTTCTAGGAGGGTTTAGATAGCATAGTGCTGCTGAAGTCATGACTTTTAATAAATGCATAGCTGGTCAAAATTGAGAATCATTGCTAGGCAGGCCTCACTGAATGAAGTAGCTCACCAGTAAGCACAGACTAAATTACAGGGCAGAGTATGAAAAGAGTGACTGAGAACAACATCTGTGCTGAAAGGAGCATAATAATTTTGAAATAACACAAACTACCTCTCCTTAATAAGATTTTTCTACACTTGCTTCTGCTTCCTAGTATTGCAGACAAAATTAATTTGAAACTATAGAGGAAAAAATGTAGAGTTAGACCAGAATTATAGAAATTTCTAGATGTAGCCAGGGTACACAACTTAAAATCGAAGAAATTCAAATTATTAAACTCTAGTTAGAACCTAAAGAAAAGCTTCATGTTTTTCTCGGGGAGCATTCGGCTTGTATACAGTATGTGCACTGCTTTTATGCAGTGCCTTAGCATCCCACAGTAAACATTTTTGGAGAATGATATTGCATCTATTGACATTGGAACAGCAGCAAGTCCTGTAGAATGACTAAATCTTAGAAGTAAAGTAATCAGATTAATATTCATTCCCCTACTACTATCATATGAAAAGTTGGTTTGAAATATAATACACAAAGTAAAAAAACCTCAAAATGTATATGATAAATTGCACCAGATTTAAACAAAGCCATTTCCCTTGCTCTTTAAAAGACCTGAAAATGTATTTGGTGCCCCTCTCTGTGGGTGGCCTCCAAATACAGAAACAATTTTGCACTGTTTTATTTCAGTTTTGCTTCATTTCTCCCCAAACAATCTCTCATTGCTAGTCTACCAAGCATCTACCCCTCCTCACCACTCGTCAAAAAAAATGAGGAAAAAAATGTAACTGTTTAGAACCAATTCATTGAAATGAACCTCTAAGTGAATCACTTATGACTTTGCAAGAACTATTTAAAATTTACACTCATTTTTATAGCTGACTTCTTTTTGTGGCCATGTGGGATGGAAACTGAACATTTTATTTTCTCTTGAAAAGCTGGATAAGGTAGCATTATAGTTGTAAAAAAATACTTTTTTTTCTTTTGCATCACTTTTCAATTGCTTTAGGTACAAAAGCAGCTTCTGGAAGTCAACAATATAGATTAAATGTACAATCTTCCGTCTGAAATGTGCAATTGTACTCTGCATGAAGTATTAAGGCATATTTTTTGATGAAAAGGATCACAGCCCTTTTAAAGAGAGATTTAGAAATTAACTGATAAGTAATTGCCACACTACACATTTTGAGGCATATTCGGAATTCTTATGACATGAAGCATGCGGCTCTTGCCTGTCCTGTATGTTAGACAGAGCATGTTTAGTTGCTAAAACAGTTTGCATGTACTCTTCTTAAGCTGTATGTGCTTTCTCAGAGGAAAGAAATGGGGAACTAAAAATTCATCCTGTCATGTCAGCTCTGTTTTTGTCTACTGAACAAGTGATGTAAATAAGTATCTTGAACATTAAACCATTGTTTTGCTAGTGATGATAATTTAGATTTTATAAGTAGTTTTCGCCATCAAATAAAAAGGAATAAACTGAGTCCACTTGTACAGCATGGCATGAAAACAATTATACATATACTCTGGTATTTTCAGGTGCCTTTGTTAAATTAATTCCACAGAAATTGAATCATATAGAAGTTAGAGATATATGTAACAGGTAGAATGTAATACTAGAGCTGTGACAAAGAAATTTGCCACTAGCCCCAAAACCACATGTATTCAGAGATTTTCTTCCACCATTTCCTAAAAGCAAACATACTTATTACATACTTCCCTCAGGTGTCTGAGAGTTTATACTTGACCTTATTTCAAGTTAATTTGGAGACTGATATTTTATTTAAAGTTCACCGTTATCAGGTCATAGTATACTAATAACAGAAGGGCCTAACGCATAAAAGATATAAAAATGCAGATCAAGCCTTTAATCACTTTAGGAAAGATCTATTAGGTGTAAGTATTTAGAAATATTTATAGGAAAACAGCATAAAACAACATATATATATATATATATACACACCCAACTACACTACACTGACATTAGTATGCTAAATATGTTAAATTGAAGATTATGTACTCTTGAGAAGATACAGAGTATAGTTCTTTGCTTCTTCACAGTAACTGAAGTTTTGTCAATGGGGAGAAGTAAAAATGGTAAAAAAATAAAGCAAGCCAAATTCATTCTCAGTGCAGCACATGTCAGTGGAGTTAGAACATGGATTCTTTTAATCAATTTTTTATTGAGCTTGCAGATATTTTCCACCAACCAAATACCACAGACCACAAGACTACTTAGGAGATTCAAAGTGAATTACGAGGAATTTCAAAAAAGTACTCCTTACTCTCTAAATTTGGAATACTTATTCTAAAACAAGTCAACTCCTGCTTTCTTCCACTCTGATGTTTCAGAATATTATATTATTATATATTATATATTATATATATATTATTCATTATATCATTCTTAGATACATTATATCATTCTTTAAAATCTATTCATTCATTTGCTGAAAAAATGTAACAGAAATCTATTGACAGTGAAATTAGTCAAATTTTACACAATGACTAGCACTTAATGGCTGTGATTTACAAGCTTTAAACAACATTCAAGAGAACTCTAGAGTACAGTTGCCAGGGAAAACATAGTGGAAAATGAGTATGTCTGCTTTGTCATGATAATAAGAACTTTTCTGTTTTGGAACTAGGTATAATAACTTGGCTGTGTACGTCAAATTGCAGCTGACTAATAAAACCAGTAGTCTTGTCAGTCAAAGGAAGCCATTATAACTTCCCGATGCTCTTTCAACAACATACTGCTGATTTTTAAGCTGATTTTTCTTTTTCTCAAAGCTAGAATTATTTTTTTTTCTACAGTATAGTATTAGGAATGCAAACATTTTACTGAAGTTTCCACACAAACATTTTATTGAAGTTTTCCACACAAAGAACTGAGCGCACAACTTCACAGTCCAAAGCCATCCAAGAAGAACCACAAGAACACTCAGTTAAAAAGAGGAAACGAAGTGCACAATTCTGGAAGACAGACTGTATATTATTATTATTATTATTTTTTTGTTGTTATTGTTAAATAAACAGTAATTAATGTTAACCTATTAAATGATTCTTTTGAGCTACCACTACAAAGATTTTGTTTCCTGAAATGTTCTGATCTGAAACATGCTACTTACTGGCATAAGAAGTGTATAATGGATGCAAAATCCAGGTTCAGAAGGAAAATACTCATCAGACACAAATCTTATTCTGATCTGGTTTCCTTTGGAGATCTGTCTGCTTGGAACAGTACTGGAACCACACCAGCGCCCTAAAACAGTGCCATCACTAGGCTCTTCAACTTCTACGAAGTCATACCTGAACAGAAACGAAAAGAGAATGTTTATTTACTAACGAAAATTCTCCAGAATGTGTTTTAACCAATAAACTGACATTGCAGTTCGCACATCTTTTTTTTTTAATGCTAAAAGTATGCTGCCAAAGCTGACTACTTCAAACTTGGCTCCCAAGATGCTACTGACTTACATACACATAAATAAAATCATGCAGTAAGGTTAAAAAAATAAAAGCAGAGCTAGCATTTCGAAGAGACCCATGTGTACGGTTCTGTTTGCTCCTTTTACAGAAAGCAATTACCACATGGGGGATAGAGTAGAATAAAGTAAGAGGAAAAAAAAAAAAAGACTGAAATTGACTAAGTGTGGCACAGTAATTCATACTGCAATATCACTACCAATATACTGCATGCCGCCAGAGACAGTTCAGGGGCTTCTTGTTATGGAAAACTTGTTCTGCTGTCAGACCAGTGGTGAATAAGCTCCTAAAAGTTGACGTGGTTTAGGGAAATTTGGAAGGGGTTTATGCATAATCCAATGAGACATTTTTTGAGCAAAGACTTAAACCTAACTATGTGTCAGAAAGAACATGGTATTTTGGCAATATTGACAAGTGAGATATGAATTGGTAACTTTGACAAAATGAAACCCATCAAGTTTGATTTAGTTTCATTGTTTTTAACATGTGATCTTGGTATCCCTGTGGATCTATGAACAACTTCAACCAGATCCATGAAAGCTAACTAAGAATCACAGAATCACAGAATATTATGAGTTGGAAGGGACCCACAAGGATCATCTAGTCCAACTCACCATCTAACACCCGTACAGAGACCGAGAGCACATCCCAGAGCATAAAACCAACCTAGATCCCTCACAGTCCAGCAGGCCACTCCGAGCCGGAAGGGGCCCAGAATCATCCAGCCCTACACCCCTCAGCTAGACCATGTCACTAAGCTCCTCGTCCAGTCTTCTCTTAAACACCTCCAGGGATGGCGACTCCACCACCTCCCTGGGCAGCCCATTCCAATATGCAATTACTCTCTCCGTGAAAAACCGCTTCCTAACGTTAAGATTGAACCTCCCCTGGCGTAGCTTGAGGCCATGCCCTCTCGTTCTGGTGTCGTCAGCCTGGAAGAAGAGGTCTACACCCATCTGGCTGCAACCTCCCCGCAGGTAGTTGTAAACAGCAATGAGGTC
>WEKX01024274.1:50866-63397 GCA_013390025.1 Pitta sordida
GCACACAAGACCATCTGTTCCATGACTTTGCATGGGACTGAGGTCAGGCTGACTGGTCTGTAGTTGTTAGGATCTTCTTGTGGATGGGTGTCACATTGGCCAATTTCCAGTCTTGTGGCACAACACCAGTAAGCCAGGACTGTTGGTAAATTATGGAGAGTGGCTTGGCGAGTTCATCTGCTAGTTCTTTCATCACCCTCGGGTGGATTCCATCCGGTCCCATAGACTTTTGAGGGTCCAAGCCACTCAGCAAGTCTCTGACTACCTCCTCTTGGATTACAAGGGGGTTATACTGCACCCCAGCTCCTTCCATGCCACTGCTGGTCCAGTTCTCTTGCGGAAAGTTTGTTTTGCTATTAAAAATAGAGGCAAAGTGTGCATTGAGTATTTCTGCTTTCTCCTCGTCTTTGGTTACTATATTACCCTCTGCCTTTCTTTTTACTGTTAATGTACTTATAGAAACTAAGAAATGCAAGCCAATCATCAATAACCTTCAGTATAGCACAGAGAGTTCCTCATTTGCACTGGGAATGTTTAGGGGGTTCCCAAGACATAAAAACACTGAAAGCCACTGCTCTAGAAGATATGTCTGGTTTCAGTGCTGTAACCTGTTTCATGTCAGTTCCCCAGCTGTCCACTGACAGATTAACCACTCAGCATTTTAGCCAGATTTTCCCTGCCTCAGATTCAAACCCCCAGAGCCCCAGTGGCATCACAGCTCAGTGGTTTGGGAAGCGGGTGTGTGTGTGCTGGTTAAAGCAGGGCAAGGACTTGGACGCTCACAGCTGCAGTTTCCCCGAGCCAACTTGTTACTTTTAAACCATAATTTGAATCCTAACTACAAGATTAACACACCTCTGAGGGTGTTTGTTTCAAGGTTTCTGACATTGTTATGTTTTCTTGCATGTGCAGTCATATACTAAATACATCTCAAATTTGTTCATAAAGAGTGGAGTCCTTTTCAAGAGTACAGTCTGACTTCCAATGATAGCAAATACTAATATTTTAAAAAACATGCACACACACACACTGTACCAAATATGCCAAAAAATATTTAATGTGAAAATTATTACCTCGTAAACCTTTTCTACTAAAGCTTTTTCTAGATTTTTTTTCAGTAAATCTAATCTTTATAATTATTCCCAGTTTTCTAGTTAGGCAGTCAGCAATAAATTCTTACATTGCATGTTTGTGCAAGACTGACTTGCACATTTATTATCTCCATTTTAAGGACCAGTATTTTTTCCACTTAATTAAAAATTAATGAAATGAATATGTTCACTAACTGTGTTCAAAATCCATTACTGCCATGTACCACAGTTTTAAATCTTTGTTGAACTTATGATACTAATTATTTTATCATTATCTTTTTTCCTTCCAAACGCAAACTAATTCCTTCAACAGATCCACCAGTGTTTTTATTTATGATCAGGTATACAACTTGTCACAAAGGCAATGTGTACACTAATTGTACTAAGACCTCAGGGTTCAAAACATTTATGAAATTGATTTTGAGCACTGAGAAGATCAACTTACGAATTTTCTAAAGATAACTTTTTTCATTTTTTTTTAGTTAAGCATAAGACATACAGTCGGGTCTCCTATACCACAGAACTGAAATCTTATTAATCTCCTGTGAAGCCTGCCTTCCGCATTATTGGCAGCTCATTAATAAGCAAATTTGCCCCACACAGTGCCCCGGCGCTGCTTTGGCACTGCCCTGCTGTGTGTCAGTGTTCGTGTCGGTGTTTCCCAGTGGCCATGGCCACCCCACGCCAGGAAAAACCCATTTTCCACTCGGCCAGGGACAATGGTGCAGGGGAGCTGCCCGTGCCACTGTCCTGGTGTCTCTCCAGGTGGGTAGACCTGGTCTCTCACTACTCATGGTAGACGAGTACGTCTCGGAGAGTCATTCGAGAAAGTCTCAGACAGCACGTCTAACCTGAGAGTGTGTAAATCTTTCATAACTGCATGAAGCCTCCTCTCTTCGAGTGGGGCAGGTGTCCGGCTGTACCCGGAGTAGAGCCGACACTGCACCCGCCCCACCCACCCTGCCTGGAGCTGCCGCCTTCCCAGCCAGCGTCCCACTGTGCCAGGAGCCGGGGTGCCACCGCGCCCACTGTGCTGGGAGCGGGGGTGCTGCTGCCACAGCTGTGCGGGTTGATTTGCATGTTCATGACTACCTAATTGAATATTCACACGTCAGGTCGCACATGCGCAGTTGCGGAAAGAGGCCTCCTTAAACGCTGAAAAATCATGCCTCTAAGATTTGAAGCCGCGATATGGGGGGCGCGAAGTGGAAGAGGGTCGACTGTAATTACCTATTTTTCTTATTTTCAAAGAGTAAAATAAGTTAACATTTATTGACTACAGTTTAAGATGTCAGGAGGCCAGGAGTAGTGCTTCTACCTAACTTGCAGTACTTTTTATTGTACCCTTGTCTCCTGGTACACCTGCACTAACTGTTCACATTCCACATTTTAACTCACATTCCACAGTTTAAATCCTAGACCCCTCAAATAAATGCTAATTGGTTCTATTAGTCAAGTGGTAAAATAGAGGAAAATAAGTATTCTGAAAAGCCAAATAAAATTCAGCTTGGATAATGCCATTTTTATCCAGTAACTTTATTCCTGACAGTTATCTCGGCTGAATGTGCTATAAGAACCTACCAAAAGAGTCTTCTGTGCAACTAAAACTCCCTGCATTGCACATCTGGACTGAAGTCTGAACTTGCTGTAAGAGTGGTTCAGAAGCTTTAGCATTTATATGATTGTGCTACATAATTTTACAGTATCATAGGACTAAGAAGCAGCAGGGACAATAGCATAGCCATGGAAAATTATTTCTGCATCAAGAGAAGCTTATGCTTCAAACACAATAAAACAAGGAGAAACAACCAAGAACTGAGAAGCTAAAGAGGAAGTCCAATCTCCTTTCCTGGGATAAAAGATGCTTTTTGATGGCATGATGTCCACAATGCCCTCCACTGCACTTTTTGCAAAACATGTATTCCTCTCCCCTAAGGACGAGGTGCCTAGGAACATGGACTGAACTAGTAACATGAACAAAGATAATTTACTAGAAAGGATCAAGGAAGCAATGTAAGCAATTCAAAACTTCAATGCCTTTCCAACAAGGAAATCTATTTTCCAAGGGTATGTGTTTTTCTCTCATTCTATATATTTTTTCTGTGGTTTACACTGTCATCATTTGCTAAACATCTTCGGACAGGCTGTTTACCTTGGCTTCCAGTTTTCTGATCTTTTTGTGGCTTTCCTCTGCCTCTGGAATTCGAAAAATATATTAATAAATGTAAGAGGCAAAAGTCCATGCGGTAAAACACTGTCATACCACTGATGTTGCGCCTTTCCATCTGTATACCGATGTGTGCTAGACAAAAATCTATGAAACCCATTAAAACAGCTTGCGAAAGGTGAAATTTATTTTTACTTCTCCTTTTGATAGGAACCTGGTTTTGGGTTTTTTTTTTAATTATGGAATGAAAAGTTTGTAACAATCCCTATCAACATTTTTTACAGCATTCTGTGGGATGAGGTAATATTTTTGTTCGAAGTTGTTTTAAAGCACATAGAATTCCAAGCTTTTCCTGGTGCTGGCATAACAAACCACACTGCAAACCCAAAACATCCAAGGTCCCCTGGCAGTTCACCACAAAAAATGTTGCTAAATAGCACTGAGATGGTTTATGTTTGGACAGCTTCAATTTTGGAAACTAAAAGCTGTCATCAGGAAAATATACTTTTGATATTTTTCTAATCAGAATTTTAACACCATCATTCTAAGGAAACCTTACTCTCTATCTTCCACCTCTATATGGAAATAATTTTCATTTCTGTTGCTGAAATACAGTGAATCCCCTCACTATTGCGATCTCTGCATTACAACCCTGTGCATTTGCAATGTGAATTTCTTGCAGTTTTGATTCCACCATTTGTGAATTTTTGTGGCTCAGGCATGCGCAGTGCCTCTGCTCCAATGGGGGGCCGTGTCAGAGCTCCCCGTGGGNTGCGGGGCTGGGTTGCCAGGACGCGAGCGGCGAGGCAGGGGGAAGTGGCGCAGGGGTTTGCACTGTGAGCACACAGTTGCGGCGGCCCGGAGAGGCGCACAGATTCTCGAGGTGGCAGGAGTCCCCTGAGTCAGAGGGGACTCAGAAGCGGTTCCCTTTGCTTTCCTGTGCTCAGAGAGTCCAAGGGGAGAAGCAAAAAAGTGCCCAGAGCCCTCTGGAGTTCTGGGGGGTGGGGCAATGGGCATGGCCTGCATGTATATTAATGACCTGCACTTCTTTGTGAGTTTAGGATTTTGCGACGGCTGTCGCCTGTCCCATTCGTTGTGAATGATGGGGTATAGCTGTATTTATATTTCCGATATAAATTTCCATAATTTGACTTAACTGTGCATTTATAGACAGAACTCAAAGGGCACCTTGCTGGGGGCCAGCTCAGACTTGTAGGACTTTTGGGTTGGAGACGCCGGGCAGCCGCATGGCGCACCATTGGGTCCCCTGAGGCATGCCACACCGGGAGGCCATCGGACCAGCACCGGAGAATCGCTGGGAGCCAGGGGCCGACTCGGACTTCTAGGACTTTGGGCCAGAGACGCCGGACATCCAAGACTTGCGACCTGTGGGTACTTAAAACATTATCTCTCCTGGGAAAATGGCAAACCGGAGCACAGTGAACAGGGGCAAGGCAAACAGGGACGTTAACTGTGGGGGGTTTAGGCAAGTGCAGGGGGCTCGAAAATAAGCAATTAACAGTCAGTTTGCATGGCAGTTCGCGCGGGCAGGGCAAACGGGCAGGGTAGCAGACGGGGTCTTGACAGGTGCTGTCTCTCCCTCCTCCTGCCAGTCATGCCAGAACCAGACGGATGAAAGCCATGGCCAAAGCCACAAGAGAGGCTCAGACCCAAACTAGTAATTACAGACCTGTCAGCCTGACCTCAGTCCCGGGCAAAGTCATGGAACAGACAGTCTACTGTGCTATTACGCAGCAACTGCAAAACGACCATGACATTAGAACTAGTCAGCATGGATTTCGAAGAGGCAAGTCTTGCCTGACCAACCTGATCTCCTTTTATGATCTGGTGACTCACATCGTTGATGATAAAAAGGCTGTGGATGTTGTGTACTTGGACCTTAGCAAAGCTTTTGACACAATTTCCCACGGTAAGCCTCAGGAGAAACTCATAGAGCATGGACTGGATAGAAGCATTTTCTGTTGGGTTAGGAACTGGTTGGATGGATGAGCTCAGAGAGTGTTGGTGAATGGTGCCACATCCAGCTGGCAGTCAGTCACTAGTGGAGTCCCACAGGGATCAGTGTTAGGCCCGGCACTGTTCAACATCTTTATTGATGATATGGACGAGGGAGTTGAGTTCATCATCAGCAAATTTGCGGATGATACGAAGCTGGGGACAAATGTCGTGTGACTGGAGGGTAGGAGGGCCCTTCAGAGGGACCTTGGCAGACTAGAGAAATGGGCAGACTCCAGCAGTATGAGATTTAACAAGACTAAGTGCCGAGTTCTTCAATTNGTGGATGGAGAGTGGTCCCCATGGTTCCTCGCTTGTGGGCCTGATCCCTGGGTGGGTGTTTGCTTGGGAGTTGGACTAGATTATCCTGAGGGTCCCTTCCAACTCAGAATAACCTGTGAACCTTACATAGACTTTACCTCAAGTGGAGAAAATGCTCCTTCACTTTAATATTTTCACCAGGTCAGGTAGTACAACCACTTGTACTTGCACAAGTTTGCAAGCTTCAGAATAGGTGTTTATTTAATTCCATTGCCAAATGCAGTAATTTTCACCATGCTACTTTGTATTTGCTGCCAGACAGAAATATACAATCAGCCCTCTTCCACTTTTCCGGTGTGGGGTGGCCGCAGGTGCTGGGAAGCATCAACACAAATACTGACACACAACAAGGCAGTGCCGAAACAGCGTCAGAGCTCCAGGGAAAGCTGTGAAGGTGTGGGGAAAATTTGCATATTAATGAGCTGCCATTCTACGCAGACAGAGGGCTTTGCAGGAGATGAACAAGACCCGTGGTACCACGGTATAGGAGACCCAACTGTATATATGAACCTGGGAAAGATTAGTCCTCCAATCAGTTCAGTAGATACAAGGTTCCTGAAATTGCAAACCACTAGCAGTGCGTGTCAGTAAAAGTTCCCTATGAATAACATCATTTGCCATCTAGGAGGCCGAGCAAAAGACTCAGATGATACAGAAATCAAGTTTCCTGGAAGTACAGAAGAGAGATGGTACCTTGGCTGAAATAGTGGCCCTGTGGCATCACCAACAAATAGTACTCCACACAGAGAAAAAGTTCAACAAAAATGTTTCTGGTGAACATTATCAGACATATTTAACCAGGACTATTTTGAGCGATAATAAAGTCAGGATACTGAAAGAAAGGGTGGTTTTTTTCAAAAACTAACCAATATAGAATCTTAAATAATTAAAATGTTCACTCCAGGTTTAGTCTTTCCAATACAAATTTCAGAAAAAGTTATCCAGAGTCATCGGACTCCAGTTCCTGAGGCTCATAACAC
Organism: Pitta sordida; assembly: GCA_013390025.1. Taxonomy (NCBI): domain Eukaryota; kingdom Metazoa; phylum Chordata; class Aves; order Passeriformes; family Pittidae; genus Pitta; species Pitta sordida. The sequence continues at coordinate 57,442 of WEKX01024274.1, forward strand.
AGGCAATTTATTCATAGGACTCATCCTCTCTAGGAGGGTTTGGCAGCATCTTCTGCTATAAGAGGAAACTCCTTTGGATATTGTTACAGATGGTCCAAAAATTGAGGAAAGAGTTACATTCTGTCTTGTCTGTCATGTTTGATGTTTTAACATATAAACAGAAAAGATGATGAAACAGTAGTGATTTGACATGAAATAAATTTCCATAGTAGTTTCTGTATTTTCGATCTTATACATACCAGGTATATTGTAACAGTCACTGCAAAGAAACAGCAAACCCAGATATAACCCAAATAAATAACTGATGAGGTCAGGTTTCTGTACTCAGAAAACTATGTTTAATTATACACAAACATCACTTTCAGCAGTAGACATCACTTACAACCAAGAGAGCAAATAAGCATAAACCCCCCAAGTATCCTGCCATGTCTACATTTTCCATGAAATAAAGATACTCAAGATATAAACAGAGTTAGAACAGAGTTTATAACTGCCATTCTCCAAATATGGATTGTAGTTTCTGTGCCAACCCACTTTGAATACCTCTATTTTAGAATATGCAGTACTGTACATTAGAAATTGCCTTATGGAAACAGAAATTCATTCACATATGTTAGATGGTTGCCATGGTTCTCTCTACTTAATCTTTCCTCATACTGACTTGTAACACCCTGAGGCTTCTAACACAACTGCACAACTCTCTCTGTATTTCTACCTTGTTATTTAGGATACATGGCAAAAAAAAAAAAATAATCCTCAGACTTCAATTTCTTCCCCTTCATTCACTGTAAGCCACTTTGATCATAAATACACACTTCCAAAACTGCAATTGAAAGGTAAAATAAGACAGAGTTCAAACCCACAAATCCTACATTTGAGCACTTTCCATGAAAAAGATTCATTGGTTGTTTGATTTTGAGAAATTAACTGTTGCATTACCACTTTCTAGTCTACCAGAAAACATTTCCATTTTCTGTGGATCTGCTGAAAAGTGAAGGTATCATGGGAAGCTGAGACAAACATTTTGCAATGCAGATTTTGTTCCACAGTGAACTAAAGCAAAAGCACTGCATGGAAAAACAAGAAACCCAAAGAAATGTATCTCTTCACACTTCTCCCCAAAACTCTTGTTTGTGTCAAAAGTTTACTTCAGTGCCCTTTGATAAACTGCATACTGCTCAAAATACGTTATTTCCCTGATGATTAGGAAACTGTCACACAAACACCTCCAGAAAATCGATAATCATGACTGATGTCAACATGCACCGAAAAGCACTTAAGTATCTCCATTTTAAGCATATGAATATCCCATAGCTCTGAAAGTATCATCTGCCTTATGGGGAGGAAGGGACATTAACTTTTCCAGAAGAATGAGAAATTCTAAACCAGACACACCGGTAAACATGCTTCAGGCTCTAAAATAACACAACTTTATATTCAGACAACAAGGTGGCAATTATTTAAGCATGTATTAAAACTACGGATATGGATTAAACATGTAACTATTTTCAGGAACACAGAACCAGAATTCAGAACACAGAACAAGAAAACAGTCCTAGATAGCCTCTGCTATGAACTACAGAGCCCAGAACTATGTCCCCAGAAGTTGCGGGCAACAGGTCTGGGCAGGTCCCACAAGTTGTGCAATCCATGAAGATACCGAACCTATGAATATTCAATTACCCCCCGCCTGTAGCCACGCACTCACTCTCCACTAATTATATCTGGAGGGGCGGTCCTGGGAGTGTAGCTTGCACTGTAGCACTCCATTAAAGCGAAGGAAGCGCCTTTTTGGTGCCTCCTGGCCACAGAATCTGGGGTCCGGGATGTTATGCACATGCATATGCAGTCGCAAAACTTGCTGAAAATCCAAGGACTAATTGAATGCGTGAATATGTGAACCGTGAATATGAGAGGTTTCTCTGTAATTTATACTGGTATAACTTCTGTTGATACATCATTTCAAGAATTTGAATAAGAATTTATAGAAAAAGACACTGTAATCCTGCAGATAAGAAGTGGAGGTAAAAAGGAAAGAAGATGGTTTCCCGAACTCCTCCTTTTAAAAGACCAATTGTCAAATATCTTAGAAGCTTCATAAACTTCTCAGTTTTGTATCACAGAATGACAGTATTCCCAATGCCAGTTAGAATAAGAAATACGTTTATATCTTTTTAAAGAAGGATTAAGTTTGGTCCAAAAATGGCATGTTATGAGAAGGTGAGATATAGAAATCAAAAAGTGCATGATATTCCATATCATCATTATTATATATGGAGGCAAATACGAATTTGGGAAAATTGGAGAGCCTGAAAAAATGCACTACCAGATGAATCAGCCCACAAATGCTGCCCCAGTCCATGAACTTACCTTGGCCTTCATCTTAAAATACAAAGGAGGAAGCTCTGTGGAGACGAAGGCTCACAGTTACTATCATTGCTCAGATTTACTATGCAACAACTTGCCTTATTCCTATCCCTTTTTATAGATTCTCTGGTAGCCATATAAAATACAGTGAATAAAAAATATTTTCAACAAAATTAGAAGTTACAGTGATCCTCCACATAGTCGCGATCCGTAATTTGTGAGATCCCATATTCGCTGTTGTTTTTCCAGCACGTTGTGGGACCTGGCGCGTGCACAGAACCTACTGCGACCTCTGTCTGATCGGCCGATGACCCTGCCGCTCGCGAGCTGCCGAGACAAGCCGCGGTGCCGGGACTCCTCCCACTGCCGGAGCGCCGGCACCCACCACTCACCCCCCACCCCAGCAGACAGCCAGACATCTGAAACAAGCCCTGCACTCAGGACCGTCCTCCAAACCTTATTAGGGGAGGGGGCGTGGCTATGGGCGTGGCGTACTCAAATAGGTAGTGGGTTCGCTATCTTTGCAGATCCCAAGACTCGCGCGAGGAGGCCCAGACCCAACAGCCCACAAGTAATGGGAGATCACTGTACTTGGAAATGCTGCTTTTCAAGGACTAGAAAATGGATAATATCTGTGTGTTTCACTTCCGATTGTTGTGGTTTGACCCTGGCTGGATGCCGGAGATTCACCCACAACCTCTCCTGGAGAAAAAAACTGGGTAAAAGGTTTATCACAGGCAAAATAAGGCAAGTTACAAGTGAGGAATATAAAGGATTTATTTATTAACTAACAAGATCAGAGCTTAATGTGAGAAGCACCATTTTAAAGGCAACATTTCCCCCCACCCCTCCTTCTCTTACAACAGATCTCATATTCCCTTTTTTCTCCAGTAAGGAAAAGAGGGAACAGAGGTAAGGGTAAAACCAGGCCTGTTGGTATCAGAGCATACCATAATGCAATTCTGTCACAAAACGTCTGTCCAAAGGATCTCTGCTGAGCTCTCAGCTCTGGCTCTGTGTTTCTGGGCTCCAAGATATCTGCAGCATTCCAGGTTGATCCTCCATCTTCAGCATGGTCTCAGGTGGGTTCCGCATCGCTGGCTTCTCTCTCTCTATTCCATAGGTTTGCAGGCAGACAGTCTGCTTCACTATGGTCCATTCTACGACCAGCAGCGAGACGCCCGGAAACCCTTTCTACCCCTTTCTCTGGTCAGTCTGGTGGTGCCTTCACAGATCTCAGCTTCTCCCAGCCTCTGGTCCCACCATCTACTTTCTGTTACTGCTTTTTTTTTCCCCTTTCTCAAATACGTTATTCACAGAGGCGTCTCTATCTCCTTCAGCTCATGACCTTGATATCCATGGAAGTGATGGAGGCCTAGGCAGAAGCTGTTAACCCCCTCGCTGCGAGAGGAAAAAAAACCAAACCAGGACACCGATTTGTCTACTTTGTGCTACTGACTGCATGTGTGGATCACAGTTTTCTTTAGCATTCTGTACAACTCACGAATTTAAATAGTAACACATGTAACAAAAAGAGTATAGGAATATACAGTGATCCCTCGTTACTCGCGGACTCTTGGGTCTGGTCCTCTTAACGCGAGTTGTGGAATCTGCAAAGATAGCGGACCCACTACGTAGTCAAGTATGCCACGCCTGTAGCCACGCCCCCTCCCCTAATAAGGTCTGGAGGATGGTCCTGAGACCGCAGCTCCTTCTGTAGTGCCTCATCAAAGCAGAGGAAATAGCTTTTGTCAACTTCCCAGCTCCCAGGAGCTGCTTTTCTGAGTGCCAATACAGCCACAGCTGAGACCTGGGAAGCCAGCGCCCGCCCCCGCTGCGGATTCAAGTGGACACAGAGCCTTCTGACACAGCGTTACTGCTGGTCTGTTGTCCTGTCTGATCTCAGAGCAGCAGCTGACACAGCCAATGACACAGCAGAGCAGCGCCTGGGCGGCCAATGGGAGACAGAGGGAGGCTGGACAGCAGCAGCCAGGGATGGGGCTCTGCAATGCTCTCAAGAGTTTCTGTTAGAAGGTTCCCTGTTCTGCAAGTTTTATTCCATTGTGAGAATTTATGTATCTACTGTGCATTCCTAGAAGAATAGCTTTGTGTGGGCAGGCAGAAAATGGCTGCATGTCTAGCACGCAGGGAGGGAGGGCAGGGGCCCAGCCCGTCCCATCTCAGCTCCACCCCCCCACACCGGGGTCCAATGCAAGATGTGACCCAGGCTGTGGCACGTCCTCCGAGCCCACCCTGCTCCCCGCGCAGCACCAGGACCTGCCTCACACTCACATAAATTTGTACAGCTCTGATTGCTGGCAGCTGGCATTTCTGGGGGGTGTTTTTATTTCTTTTAAGGTTTTTCAGTCTGCGAACCCGGCTACCTCTTGCAGGCCAGCGCTGGACACGGAGGACAGGGCAGCGGTGCTGGAGCGGTGAAGAAGAAGCACGGGGGTTGCCTCGTGGGTGCGGGATGTGGGTGCTGCGGGGCCACCCTTCCTTTTACTGCCCCAGCCACAAAGGGCGCCACAGTGGGATCAGCAAGGGCCACAGAGGTGGGGGGGAATGTGCCTCCCGCTCCCACATAGACAGACAATGCCAGCACCCTCCTGCACCCTGGCAGAGAACAATGCCAACCATGCAAACACGCTGAGAGCCCCCGTTGCCTCCGTTACTGCTCCAGCTCTTTTCCACCCGTCCTGGCATGCTGGGGGTGCCTGGTCCCCACAGTGGCCTGGTGCAGCCGGACACCAGCCCGCCAACCCCCAGGGGACGGTGGAAGGTGCCTCCTGCTGTAGGTACAGACACACACAATGGCAGCCCCGTCACCCCATCTTGTAGCCTGGCGGAGGGCAATTCCAGCCATGCAGAACCACACATTTACACTAAACGCATCCTGGCCGCGCCACATATTCATGAGCAGACTGGGTTCACGGGAGGTTCTGCGCACACACCAGGTCCTGAAACTCGCTGGAAAANCTTGGATCCTCATAAGTCCATTGGACTAGATGGGACCCATCTCAGGGTGATGAAAAAATTAGCAGGTGAACTCGCCAAGCTACTCTCCATAATTTATGAACAGTCCTGGCTTACAATTTACAAAAATATTTTGATACTGGAGACACAGTTTGTTATATTCAAATAGCTTGCTTGAGATTGAGAGGACCAGGAAGGAATTTTAAGGAGCCTAAAATGTTTTTAAGTCAATGAGGGCTGTCTCTGGTGTGCAAAAGGAGTAAGGGATTATGTCAACTGCCCACTCATCAGCAATCACTCCCCTAACACTCATCTGAGCTGTGAAAAAGAAAAGGAAAGAAAGGAAAAGTGAGTGGACAAGAATGCAGTCTCCAATTTTGTGCAGCATGTCCTCTTGATCACATCATGAATGATATGCTGTCCTCCCATTCCACTCAGAGAAGCATCTCCTTTATTCTCCCTTTCTTACAGTGCATTCTGATTTGCTTAGAGAATACAATTTTGCAGCTATAAGCCCTTTTCTGCAGAACAGTTTGCTCCTTATGAAGCTTAAAAAACGTGTTTTACAGAGTAGTCTTAGCTATAATCATGCTGCTCTTTGCTTTTCTGATTT
>WEKX01024276.1:0-21756 GCA_013390025.1 Pitta sordida
GGAAGAGGAAGAGGAGGAGGAAGAGGAAGGGTCTCAGCCCCGGCGCCATGGCCACCACCGTCACCACCCAGCGGGGCCCGGTGAGTGTCCGGGGCGCGGTCCGGCCGGGATGAACCCCGAGGGCGTTCCATCCTGCCCCCGCTCCGGCCGCGGGACGAGCCCTCTGCTCCGGGCTGCCGGGGGAGGGAAGTTGCCTCTTCTGCCTCTTCCCCGCCTGGCAAAGAGGCTTTGGGAAAGGGGAGAGGAAGGTCCTGCCTGTCCGCACGTAGGGCTCGAGGCGGCTTATTCCGCTCGTTCTTTATCCGGAGTCATTCCCAAGGAGGGAGCGGCTTAAACTAAACCGGAGCTAAACCGCCTTCCCTTGGGAAAACGCGTCTCGCGGCTGGAAGGGGCCCGGCCGGGCCTGGAGCCGCTGCCCGGGAGCTGCAGCGACACATCCAGTGCGGGCTGTGGGCGTGCGGGAGGCGCTGAGCAGCCGTGGAGCGATTCGGAGCCATTGACAGCCCCCGGGGAGGTGGTGCTGGCAGGTTATCGGGAACACGGTATTTTCTGGCTTAGCCCGGGGGTAGTCGTGCCTCATACCGGGATGTATTTCTCAAGTGTATATTCCTCAGATATGTTCCTCAACACCAGATCTGGGCTGATGTGCTGTTCCCGTCTGTTCCTCTTGTCCGGAAGAATCTGGTAGTAATTGACAATATGATACTCCTTTGAAGGTTGAGGCTTTTTTTAAGCAACTGATTTAAACTGCTGCGTTTTATTCCGTAGAAACAGCTGCTCTTTTTGGTGTGTCTGCACAGCCTTGTAGAGAGAGCAGCGGAGCGAATTATTAATCGCTAATCTTGAAAACTGTGTTGCTGTCTGTTCCCTCATAGCGGTAATATGTGATTATCTGTTTAATTCCTTAAAATACCTTATTTGTCTGACCTTCCAGAATAGATTAATTTTAAGATGGATTGGGATGTTGGTCGGAATAAAAGTTTTGAGTGGACAGTTAAGGTAAGAAAGTAAGGTTTTTGTTGCTTGTCATGGTACCATTAAAAACCAACAACTGCTGTTCTTGTTGAATCCGTGGTGAATTAAGCAGTTTCTGTGCCCAAAGCCTTGATGTCTGTCATTGCATCTGAGTAAAATTCAGTCAATGTGAAACAGATTTTACTCAAAAAAGCTCAAAATAATATAAATACCTGAAAAAATGACTGTTTAATAGGAATTTCACTTGCAGTTATCCTTTAGTTTTATGTTTGGAGAAAGTTGGGGAGGTTGAGGGAGTTGAAGACAAACGAGGTGAACAGCCCTGATGTGCAGAGATGTGAAATTGTGCAGATATTCCTTTCCCTGAACTGTAGCGGCATTTCTTTTTGTGAGAAGCTTTGCTTGCCTGTGGTGCAAAGTGCATTTTGTGTTGAGTGAGGTACTTTCAATGTCTGCTCTTTCAGCTTGGTGAAATCTTCCTGGGTCAAGACAGGGTGTTAGTGAGAACCATCTTAAACATCTTCAGATGTTTGACTATCATAACTGTCTTGTTTTTTTCAAGGGGATGCATTTGAACCTGAGAATGTTATTCTTCCAGATGTCTTGTTTTAGAATTTCCCAGGTACTCCTGGCAGGCTCTTGTTTCCTTGAAGCCTGACAAATAGAAAGGTGTGTGATGATTTATCTTGTGCCACTCTGGGTTTCGGGCTTTGGTGGCTTTTTTCATGTTCCTAACGTTGTTGTACATGTTTTTCTTCCTTGCCTACTTTGGAGATTTGGGTGTTTTCAAATGAATGAATGAATTATGCAGTAGTTAATAATGAATATATTGAATTGAATAATGAATATAAATGGATAAATTATACAATAGATAAGCAACCATTCACAGTTGGGGATGTTGATATTGTTCACATCAGCCTTTCTTATTTCTCTCTAGAGAGGAAGATAGAATTCTACTTGTTTCTGATTATGCAAGTGCATTACAAATGAATAGCCACTGAATGGTGCTAAAGGATTGGGAAACCTTATTTTCTTTAGTGCTGGAGGAAACAGTTCTGTCTTTCACACATTTTGTGATATTTTGAGAAGAAAACAGCTTTTAAAATCTAAACTACAGCTAAATATGTAAGGGCTGCTAAATGATACCTTTTACAAATGAAACTATTAATAAACAGTTTGATCAGGCTTCAGCTTAAGGCTGCACCACCAAAAGCTTTTATTTATGATTTCCTGATTAGCCAGTCATATGCAGAATTACTCTCGGTGATCATTCTCCATGCTGGCAAACACATCAGGTCCTCCAAAATTGCGTCAAATACCAACCTAGGACTACACGGATTTCTGCTCCTAACTTCCTCAATAATCGCTGTGCTGATGAGTTTTGTGTTGAAACACTTCAGAACTTCGTTATCTTTTTCTACAGGCCATTGTCAAACATCCCTGTCCAGCTTTCCCGTAGGCCCTTTTAGGAAGTGGAAGATGCTCTGTGGTCTCCCTGGAGCCTTCTCCAGGCCCAGACGTCATACAAATGCTCCTTGTTTTTAATTTTTAACTCATGTTGTGTAACATAGTTCCTGCCATACTTAGCAGGTATTTTTTACCCCCTTCCTTATTTCATATGTTTCAGTTTGACAGTTGTCATCTCCTTTCTTCTTAAGCTGCTTCTTGGAAGAGAACCTGGCTCTGTTTTCTCAGTGGCCTCCTTGTAGATACTGGAAAACCATTACGAGGTGCATTTTAAGTGTCTCCTGCTCTGTACTAATTCTCAGCCTATTCTCACAACTTTTCTGCTCCTTCCCTTTTTATGGGCCATCCTGGAGGGTCTTTGCTGGGCTCACTCCAGCTCCTGCACTACTGGGCCCCAAACAAGTTGTGATATTCCAGATGTGGTCTAATGAGTGCTGAGTAAAGGGAAACAACTGCTTTCCTCAGCCCACTGGCTCTTGCTGTGCCGTGGAGCCTGCTGTCAGGCTTCATTGCTGTGAGAATGCTCTTCTCACCCGTGGTTAGCTTGGGCTTCAGCTCTGTGGAGGTGCAGCCCTGCCAGTTGTTCCCCAGTCTGGGCTGGTGCCAGGGATTTTTCTGTCCAAAGTACAGGACTTTGCCCTTGTTGAGTTTCATGAGATTGCTGCCAGTGAATTCTTCTATCTCTTGTTGGTCCTGTCCTCAAATATAGCAGTCATTTCTCTACGAAGTTGGTATCTTTCTCAAACCTGATAGGAGTTCATTCTGTCTTCACTTTTCCTTACTGAGGAAAAATGTTAGACGTGTGTTAGTCTCAGTACAGACCTTTGAAAAATTTTGCTTTTAACCAACCTGCAGTATCATTTATCACTGAACATCAGTTTCTGATCTCAGGGCCTCAGCCAGGTTTTCATCCATCCAAGAGTCCACACATTTGGATTGTAATGACCCAGCTTTGATACTTTCTGCTCTTTCCTTATTCACATACTCTAATAATTTTGTTGTAGAAGGCAGATGGTTCATTAGGCTTTTTTCTTCTTTTAAGGCCTTAGTAAAGGCTGGCTATTCGTCGTCCATGGTGGTTTGTTGTTGGTTTTTTGTTTGGGTTTTTTTTTTACTTAGGACTTGCTCTATAAATTTCTTAGTGACTGAAGTGAAGCTAACCTGCCTGTGGTTCCTCAGGTCATCCTTACCCTTTTGAAAGCTAAGTATGATTGTCCTTCTCCATTTATAGGGCACTTCCTCTAATCTCTGTGACCTTTCAAAGATGTTAGAGAGCAGCCTTGAACAAATACCAGCTTTTTCAGATCTTCTGGATGCATCTTACCTGGTACCAATTTTTTATTTAGTGTGCCAAGCGTAGTTCAAAATTCTGTCTCATTCACTTTTTCTTTCTCAGAACCAGTAAGACCATTTAAAGGAGAATGGTTAGAACTTTTTTGAGCAGTTAATTTAAAGCTCTTAGGTGATTTAAAGAAGTTTCATGTTAGATTTCCTTGGTAATTGCTAGTTTGGAAACCTTACTTATGGTTCCCTGAAGGTATTGCGCCTGGGCAAATGGTTCCACAAGGCAGGGATCTGTGTATTCCCTTTCCCTCCTGTTTGTAGGTACAAGTACTTGTGTGGTCAGTCAGGGATTTCGGGGTTCTGATGACTTCCCTTCGCTTCCTGTTACCTTCAAACCTTGTGTTTTTGATTCAGGTTTGAAGGTGGGAATTACATGCCTGCTTTTAAGTGCTTTGAGGGTAATGTAAATTGGCCTGTTGCCTTACAGATAAAAAGATTGCATGATACTGATTTGTTTCCATCAACATGGAATCAACTGATAATTAGCATGAGAATGTACAGAGTAGTGTATTTTCCTCAATAAGCATCTCTCACAGGTTTTTTACAGGCTGTATCACCAGGACTTGTGCACCAGATGAATGAAGGATGAGATTGTACACATTTCCTGTTTCCCACTCTTTCTTTTGGAAGGGTTTACCACTCAGGTCTTTTGAGAACTTAAATAACACTAGCTGTTTTTAGTTTCTATGTGCATCTGCCCTGCAATTCTAGGGTAGGAATGTAGCTTTGCATGAGGTAACGGAATGACCTAAAATCAGCTTAGATGCTTGTTAGAAAACTGATCTGCCTTGCAGACTTTTTTGTCCTTTTTGGACCTCAGTACAGTGGCTAGTTTATTTATTTATTTTAGAGCAGTATTTGGCTGGTTCATATAAAATAAAATCCAAGAAAGTGGAAGATACTGTTAGACTTCTGGTTTGAATGACTTAAGCTTTCCAATGTCCATTTTCAGGTGGTGGAAACAGAAGAGTTTGTCCTATTTTCTAAGGAGTTGATAGAGGGAGCTTTCATATATGGAAACATGATTTCAGGGCTGCAGCCACCACATCAGACTTTGCAGAGTATTTGTGATACCTATTCCTTGAGATGCTAATACCAGATTTGAAACTTCCTTGAGGACCAGGATTGGAGGGAGACCTGCTGTGTTGTGAATAACAGATATACCATTCCCTTGCTAATCCTAGTGCCATTTCAAATTTTGCCTAAATGGATAATGTTTTATTTTCAAACCAAATCGTTTTTAGTGATATGAGTTCTAATGAGAAGGCTGTTACGAGACCATATCTAATTTCCAGCCAAACTTAAGTTTTCTTTTATTTTTAACTTTTGGCTTAATTTTATTCCTGTCTGCCCCTTTCACATACCCCCAGCAGTTTTTAAAACTAAAGCTGCTTATGATTGTAATGGTAAAATATTAAGATGCTTGTAAGCGAAACATTCCCCTTGCCCCCTCCCAGTAGCCTGGCAGCTCAGTGCTCCCTCATGAGCTTTTTAGATAAACTTCCTTTCTGGCATGTGACAGCTACTGTTGTCAGGATCCTGAGGCTCTCAGATAGTCATACAACATGTGATTTGTCAGGAGCTCCAATTTCTATCTCCAAGATGCAATCTTGACATGCAGCTGCTGTCTAATCTTAAAAAGCTGTGTCCTCGAGGCCTGGTAACTTCTTAAATTGTGTTCTGTAGGCGTGCATCTGCCAGGCAGACAATTGAGTAATCTTGCTTGGGATTGCAACATGAGACATTCCATTGTCCTTTGTCTTCATGAGGTAGGCAGTTCTCTATTAAATACGTGAACAGTACTATAGGCAAAAGAAATGAGTATGGCTTAATTTTAAATTTTCTATATCACTTAACATTTTATTTGTCTTTTAAAATTGATTATTATAGTATGCTTGTTAGTTTAAAATGATGATCTCTCTAAATGTCTTATTGATAGTGTACACCAAGCATTTAAAACCTAGAAACAACACGGTTTGTTGAATTGACAAGGAGTAGATAGAAACTTTCCCTTCTTTTACTGTAAAGCTAACAGAGAATACATGGTGAGTGCTGATTTATATTGGCTCATGTGATGGAGGTCCTCGGGTATACTTCTGCTTTTTGTCATGGCTCGTTCTCGTGATAGACCAGATTATTAATTTCTTCATTATTGTTTTGAATGTGGTGGAATTTTGTCACCAAGGTTAATTGCAGGCTGGCTGTGTTCAACACTGGAAAGCATTAGGGCATCTTTATTCTGTTGCAGGATTTGGATCACAGGAAATACTGGTTTTACAATCTGTCTTGAAGGTGACTATGGTAGTGACCCTTTCAAATGAAAACAGTGTGGTGTGCCTTGTCACAGAAATGATTGGATGCTACATGAGTGATGAGTGAAAGAACTGGATGCCATCGGATGTCATGTGCGAATGTGATGTAAAACTTGATTGCTCTGACTTTTGTGTGGAATACTGAAAAGTCTAGTTGCCGAGCAGCTTTGGCTCTATACATCCTACTTTATTTCAGAGGCTTATGTTAGAATTTAGTTTTTTTGAAAGTAAGTATGGGAATGTTCTCTGCATGAGTTGGCAGGTTTGTCATTTTATTGGTTCTTTGTTCCTGCTGTCAAAAATAGACTAAATTCTGCTGCATTTGTTACACTTTGATTCATATTCTTCTGTTTCTCGTTATAAAAGTGCAAGACTGAAGTTTAAAATCTTTTTTTCCCACTCCTCCTCTTTCTTTTTTAAGGTGTATGTTGGTGAGCTTCCTCAAGATTTCCTTCGCATTACCCCAACCCAGCAGCAGCAGCAAATCCAGCTGGATGCCCAGGCAGCTCAGCAACTCCAGTATGGAGGACCAATGGGTACCGTAGGCAGACTCAGCATTACCGTAGTACAGGTATAAATTGAACTATCTTTGTGCAATTAAGTGATTTTAAGTAATTGATACAACTAATGTTTTTTGATCAGTGGCCATGGAAAGATTGCGTCTTGGAATTCAAGTTACTAAATTACTTGTAAATGGAGAATGAGTAGTTCTTAAAGTTTTTGTTGCTTCATGTTTCTATGCTTTAGCATTTTGTCCAGTTTCATGTTTCCTGCCTAATGCAGTGATTTCCTGTAAACTGTGCTATTGTAGCACATAATCAAATAAAATTATGGGGTTTTTTTGCAGTGACCAGGTTTCTCTGAAAACTTCTGCTAAGAAGGCTTCTTGGATACTGAAAAACATTAACAATTTTGAGAATATTGTGGGAAATTGTGGTTGCCTTATGCATTTTAGTACAGTGCTGTGTGTCTCCGCCTCTCATGCCGGAGACTGGGGGTTCAATTCCCGCCAGGGAGGCAGTGGTGCCGTTGAAGAGTTGGACTCGATGATCCTTGTGGGTCCCTTCCAGCTCAGAATATTCTGTGAAATGTAAAATTTCCCATTTTTCCTTAGCTGTCTACTCCATTCTGTTCCCATTTTTTCTAATGCATTTGCTATTAATTCTGCTGCTTTTTCCAGGCTTATTTATTGATCACAAGTATACAGTCTTTTTCATATAGCTGGGTATTTTCCACTTCCTCTTTCCCCTTTCTTTTATGTCTTGAATGTATTAGTGCATTCAGTATGTGTAAGCTTTCAGCTTTTAGAACATGTCTGTCTGAACACAAATCTGCCTCTCTACATTAGCAGACCTGATGTCCTTCTTAGTAACTTAGTACACCTCCTCCATTTACAACTGCTGTTTTTGAAGTCATTCTCTAAAAACATACCAAAAAGAGATTTATCCTCAAATGTAGCACCAAGGCTGGAGGAGTACATGTGTGGCTACAGCTTCCATGGTGGGATTCCTACTGGGGAGTAAATGTATATGAGGTCTCTCAGGAAGAGATGTACTGATGGGTCCTTTCTATGTCTTTCGGTGCTCCATCCCAGCCGATATTTTTCCTTTGAATTTCCCAGTTAGTGTTTAGGAAAGTGTGCCTGCAACTTTGAACAGCAGAAAAATGTTACCACTTTAGAGCATAGAAGCTTTAGTATAATTTTTTTCCAGAGCTAGGAATAGATGATTCGTGTTAAACCTCAGGCGTATAAAGAAACGAAACATCTATCGAACAGTGTGCCATGTCAGGTTCAATTCCCGTACAGGCTCTGGCAACTTGTATGCTACTGCATAGGTTATTCATCTTTGACAATATGTTTGGACATCTTAAAGTGCTTTTTGTCATGGGCTATTGATCCAATCAGTATAAATAGTAGAAATCCCTGAAGCAGAAAAAGGGAGCAGACAGTACAGTGTTCAGGATGGAGTTTCGGATCTCACTTTGATGGGTTATGGTACAGAAACATCCAAATTCCTGTTTGGATGGATGAACTGATGGGGTTAATACTGGTCTTTTTTCAGGTTCAATTCTTAGTTATTTTTAGGTGCTTGTTCAGACAAGGAAAAAAAAATCTTTATCTTGCTTCAAAAGTAAAACTTAATGGCTCTTCTTAATGCCATATCTGTAAGTAATGACTTTTTATAGACTCACAGGATACCTGAGGTTAGAGGGGACCTCTAGAGTATATTTAGTCCAAACCTCATTCCACCCTTATCCCTGACCTCCCACCACCCCAGCCACTCCCTTAATCAAGGATTAAGGAGGATGTTACGTACAAGGAGAGGCCGAGAGACCCATGGACCAGTCCTTGGGGAAATCTTATCGATGAGTAGGCCCTGCTATCAGGTATTTATGAAGAAAAGTAGGCTCTTTTCACTGCTATCTAGAGGAAGGACAAGAGTGAGCACAAATTAGAACGCAGCAAACTCTGATTTGGTTATATGAAAAACCTTTTTGCAGGGAAAGACAGCAAAAATCCAAACAAGTTGCCCGAAAGGAGCATAGAGACACTCGGTACTTGCCTGAGCATTTGACACTGCCTTTGACAGCTTGGACTAGGCAATCTCTAGGGGTCCTGTCCAGCCTCAGCTGCTCTGTGATTCTGTGAAACCCCTAGTTGCAGTAGTGGCCCTTTCTGAACTCAGTCAGGCATGACCATGTCTTCTACTGGGCTGCCCAGAGCTAAAGAAAGCAGTACTGCTGGTGTCATCTCCCCAGTGCTGGGTAGAAGGGCTCTTCCCTGATCTGCCAGCTGTGCTTTTCCTAGTGCAGCCCAGAGTGCTGCATGTCTTCTTTGCTCCAAGGGATTATTGCTGGCCCATCTCCAACTTGGTGTCCACCAGGACTCCCATGTTATTCTCCTCAAAGTTGCTCTCCAGCCAGTTGGCCACAGTCTTTCATTGTGCGTGTGGTTGCTCCTCTTCAGGGGCAGAATGTTGCATTTTCGTTTGTTGAACTTTTTTGTTTCCTGTCTGCACATTTGTTCAGCCTGTCAAAGTCCTTCTGAATGGCACCACAACCCTGTGCTGTCCCAAGAGATATTCTTGTGTACCTACCCAGCAATTTATGCAGGAATGTTATGGAATCTTGACTGCGTATTGAGACTTGGCGTCCTGGATAGGTGATTTACCACAGTATAGTTAACTAGTAGAAGGTGAAAAGCTAGTTGAATTATTTTGTATTTAAATGTGTATTGATAAATTACATCAAGCAGTATGCCTTAGTTCTGTTACTAGTAACAGAATGGAAGTCCAGAATGTAATTTACTGCTTTTTTTTTTCTTGCAGATATATAGGAATGGTGGTGAGTTTGTCTAAGCATGGTCAATTGTCACCTTACTTTTGGTGGAGTTTTATGAGAAACTGCTTGATCTTATGACTTCAGAGCTAGAGAGTGGATAGTTTAAGTGCCAACTTTCCTACTTTGATTGTTAAGTCCACATTTACAAGAAACAGTTTGAGATTTTTCTCCCCAGCTCTAAGGTGTGAATTGCTGCACCAGCACATGCCCTGAAGGAGAAACAGACTTTCCAAGCCTGAGGTGCAGCCTTTGGGATAAATGTTACACGCCTCTTAACTGTTCTGAGTTCTGTAAATGCTTGGGTGGGAGGCAGCCCAGGCACCATAGTTTGTCATTTACAGACCGTACTATAAAAAGAACTATAGGCTGCTTAGAACAGTTCGGAGAATCAGCATGTCCAGAAAACCCAACTTCTACTTGGGCATAGCTGTGTAACAATGCTGAGTTGTGTTCAGGACTGTCATCAGCTTGCTGCGTTCTATTCTTGAGATGTTACAGCGAAAGTAGGTTAGATCTCTTCTGATTCTACACAGCATCTGAAGTTGTCCATTGAATTAAGTAAAAGCAAATGCACACACTGATCTACCAGAGTTTGCCTCGGTTGAACTGCTTTTGCAGTTTGTGTTTTTGTGTTGTGTGATGTTCTGGAAGCTTTAGAAGAGCTTCAGTGAAAGAGGACGGGCTAGCTATCACATTATGCTTGTGATTGTATATTGCAGAGCAGCTGGATGAGGAAAAATTGAACTTGTTACAATTTCCTTGGAATCAAGTCCCTTGTGCTTTTTATCGGGTAATTTTGTACAGGGTATTCGAGCTATGGTGAAAGTGTGTTTTCTACAATGAACAGTTTAAAAAAATAATCCCTTTTCAAGTTGTCCCAGGCACTTCGTGGTGTCATTGGTTTATGTTTTAGTCTGAATGCTGCTTTTCTTGGATTTTCTTTTCCTCCGTGCTGTCTACCACATCATTGAATCTAGTCCTTTGTTCAATATTTGATTCTTATTGTTAACTAATACGTAGTCATTTTCAAGTTAATGTCAGGATTATATTCTTACTGGGTTTCTTTTCGTTTCAGGCAAAACTAGCAAAGAACTATGGAATGACCCGTATGGATCCTTACTGTCGAATCCGGCTGGGATATGCTGTGTATGAAACTCCAACGGCACATAATGGAGCCAAGAACCCCCGCTGGAACAAAGTTATTCAGTGCACTGTTCCCCCGGGTGTGGACTCTTTTTATTTAGAGATATTTGATGAGGTCAGAACCGCTGTATATTTTTTTCTACCCTTCCCCGTCTGCTGTTTTGACTGAGGTTTGGGTGAAGTCTTGCAAAAAGACTTCCTCAACAATGTCAGAACTGCTTTTCCTCAACAATGTCAGAACTGCTTTTCCTTTGGTAGCTGCTAAGGGTCAGTAGCAGGGTTGCCTGCAAAGGAAAGGAAGCAAAAGGTGTCTGAGTGGTATTTAAGCTCCTCTTTGGTGTCAAAATGTCCCGCAGCCTTATATTCTGCCCTGTCCCTATTAAAAGTAGCCTGATTGTACAATGCTATCTTACTTTAAAATTCTTCAGTGATATTCTGACCTAGGAAGATCTTGGAAATGCTGAATCAAAGAGAAGCTGTTTACATTCATGTCATGGCCTCTGATGTGATGTCACAAGAGTCACACAGACTATGCTGATACTAATATGTTGTATTGCTAGAAGTGTATGCTTCAGATTTTCAGTTTCTTGCTATTAAATATCTGCAATCAATCTATAATTCCATTTAAAGCATCATTCACTCTTGCTGCAGAGGAGATGGCCAATATGTTTACTAGCATTTCAGTAGTTTATAAAGGAATAAAAATTAACAACAGTAAATAGCATACAGTTGAAGTGTTCGTCAAGCATTATTTTAAATTTGGGTTTTTTTTTTTCAGGACTATTAACTTGATAATATTTTAAAAATACTATATTTAAATTACATTTCAGCGAGCCTTTTCAATGGACGACCGTATCGCTTGGACACACATTACGATTCCTGAGTCTCTGAAACAAGGAAATGTGGAGGATGAATGGTATAGCCTGAGTGGAAGGCAAGGTGATGACAAGGAAGGAATGATTAATCTGGTTATGTCATACACGGTAAGTTGAGTTTGGGGTGGGAGGAGGAAGGGAGAGAAACTTATAAAGCTGGGAGGAAGATATTTTAGACTGAAGTAGAAGTAGTTGTGTCATACAATACTGAGTGTTTGTGTGTTAGCGTTTAAGTATAATTATTTTGAGTCTGGGAATAGGAGGCACAAATGTTAGTTAAGGCAACAAATACTTTTTGGTGGGATGGTAAATAAGTATTTATCTTGTTCTGTGGTTACAGAAATTCAGCTTGTTCCTGTTGTTGAGGAACACACCCAGTGCCAGTAGCTGGGTGTGCAGCTGCAGTGGGAGCTGCAGGTTGTGCCCTGGCTGGGGGGAGATGGTGGGAGCCCCAGGCAAGGGGCTGTAGCCTGGTGCTGACCCTTTACACCACAAAGGCCACAGGACTTACGGCACTTGGATACAGCAGGAGCTGATAACTCAGCAGGAGGGCACAGACTTTAAGGGCATAAAAGCCCAGGGATTCCTTTGCTCGAGGTCTCTACCAGAGGCAGCAGCTCAAGCTGTTTCTGTGTTACTGCAGCACAATTAAAATGATTTAAGACATCTGAGAGTCTGTTGTGGGAAATGCAGGGCTGAGCCAGTGAGGAAAACTTGTCTGGCTGTGTGAGTGTGGGGTGTGCAGGGAGACAAACGGGCTGCCTCTTGGGTCACTGGAGCCACCCGATGTGATGGTTCTTCAGCCCCAGCAGTGAAAGTCTGGGCTGGTGGGAGCGTGACTGACACAGTGGGTCCTGGTTGGGCAGACAGCAAAGTTTCCTTAACGCAGTGCTACTAGAAGTATAAAAAAGAAATCCTCAGTCAAATTACAAAAAAAGAAAAATAAATAAAATTTTGTGATCTAATAATACCTTCTTCTCCCTCCTCCTCTCAAATCTCAAGAAATGAATGTTAATTTAAAAGCAGAATAATGGAAGTTCTCCTCTGTGTTAGGTCTTTCTCAGATAATATGGGTAATTTTTCAGCTTACATTGTTTTTTACTTCTGATTTTGTTCATTTATTGCTACTGGTCACGAACTGCTGGTTTACACTGATCTGTTTAGCAGCTCATGAAGTCTTCTCCTCTGTTACCCGTATATTAAGTAGCTGTTGGATAACCTGTAGCCTCTGCAGCCCTGAGTGCCTTCTACTACACTTGTACATCCCCACAAGTTCCAAGCTGCTGTTCAGTGCACAGCTGGGAACAGATGTTCCCTGCTGTTTGAAATTCGCCTTCTGCCCCAGATCTGAACAGTTGTTCCGTTACCCCTAAGGAAAATGAGTTTGTAATTAACTTTGAAAACTGTTTCTCCATGAGAGTAATGTACATAGAATCGGACCTTTTTATATTTTCAAGGATCGAACTGAACTGGATTGTCGTAGTAAAAGGGAATGGAGTTAAATTGATATTTTATTTAAAGGACTAGTTTACGTCAAAAATAATTGATTTGAACTAAATTTTGCTTCTAAGAGCAGTATACTGCTTTTAAAAATAAAAAATTGGAATAAAATCAGATTTCCTCTAATATTTAATTAATTATGAGTGTTGTGTATTCATTTCACTAGAACGTGAAAGCTGATTAAACCTTTATTTTAAAATAATTTGCTTCAGTAAAAAAGATTTAATTGGCAAATTTTATCACACTCTTGCAAAAGGCTATTTTGACATGTTGTGTTTTTATTGATTTATGGGCAAATTAATTGTCACCTAAAAGGTAGTAGTTCAGTTAATTTGCTAGAGATTCTGCATAATATAGGTTAGCGCTTAGTATAGTGATTTTGTAATATTGAACATGGATTTGCAGTGTGACAACTTGTTTATAACAGTTTTAAATGCTGATTTTGGTTTTTTTGCTATTTCTTGAGTAGTTCTAATCTGTTCTGATCTGTGCTTTTTGTGTCAAGTCTTTGCCAGCTGCCATGATGATGCAGCCCCAGCCAGTGGTCCTGATGCCCACTGTGTATCAGCAAGGAGTTGGATATGTGCCTATAGCAGGTATGTTTTCTCTCCTTGAGGACTCTTAAAACTTCCAGATGAAGGGTTTTGCAGAAGTAAATGCCAAATCTGTCCCATTTTCAGAATGAATCTAGAAATGATTCTGTCCTTAACCACTTTTTCCATGATACATCTTTGTGAGAAGAGGGAGCTGATTAAGTGTAGGTCTGCTTTCAGTCTTGTAACCTGTTTAAGGATGCTGCATGGCTTTGATTAAATGGATTACAATGTCCATCAAGTTGGAACAAGTGTCTTGAAGGACTCTTTCTAAGTACATATATATTTTAGACTTAGGTCAGGTCACTGAATAACTATCCAAGAGGCTACACTCTAATATCATGGGTGCTTATTTGAATGATGGCAATCCATGTGTGAAACTATTTGGACTTGAGAAGATGCCCCAAATGAATTGTGCTATCAGAACTGCACTTTATGTAGCCCATAAAGGGATTAATTTGCCTGTGATCATTGAAGATGCTTTGTTGGAAACTTGCTGCGCAGCATGTGAAGTATGTGCCTCAGTGAGTGAAGAATGCTAGGGAGCTCTGAGATAGTTATGTAAATACATCAAAATGACCTACAGCAGGTATTGTCAGTGCTCTTAGTTGGTTCAGAGTAAGTTTTGGACTTGTAGATGTGTTAACTTTTAGGTTTTATAGTTTTTCTGTCGAAGATGAAAAGTTTAAAGTACGTAAATAAACTTGAATTTGCCCTACTTTGATAAGTAAAGGTTAGTTGAGTTTTTTATGTCACTTGCAGCTCTCACAATCTCTGATTTGTAATGTGGATATTCAGTAATATGTGTACTTTTTAGGGAAAATAAGAGAAATTTACATATTTTAAATTACTTTCCATGCAAGCGTAGTAAGGAGTGATAGAGTGTGTGGGACATAATTGCCGTGCTAAGCGCTGACATGGAGCACGTATTTTATTTTTGTTTTGTAAGGCTAGGGGAGGATGGAATTTAATTTTCCATTTAATTTAATTAATTCAGTTTAAAATTCCATTCTCTGTAAAAACAAACCTCATCAACAGAAGACTGATGTAACTTAGGAATCCTACCTTCTGTTACATTCCTGTGGAGTAAAGTTAGAGCAAAACATGGAAAAGTGTGACTACATACTTTATTCTATGATAAAAACATGCAGTTTGCTTTATTTCAAGTGCTTTCAAGATTTTGAGTCTTGCTTGCTCTGCCAGGGAACTGCTTTGAACTTGTGTGTGTGTTCTGAAGGGTGATTCTGTTGTAAACCAGACTTTCTGTGATGAACTTCAAACAGAGTCATCTTGTGTATGGTTAGGAGATACAATGGAAGGTGCTGTGGAGCAGATCAGAATGAGAATATTCATACAATACAGTAATCCCTCGAATATCGCGGGGGTGGTTCCAGAAAGATGCCATGATAAGCAAAATCTGCAAAGTAGCGGTAAATACGGGAAAGACGCGGGAAAACCCCCCGCGATGTGTTGAAGCCACGAATGGTGAGCTGTAAAGTAGTGAGGGTTTACTGTATCACAATTTTTTTCTGCAAGACTGAGTATAAACAGGAGAAATGAAGCAGAGACTAGTTTCAGGTATAATTGAAACTAGACATAGAACTGCATAGATAAACCCAATACAAGACCTTCAAACTTGTTTTTTAAGTACTGTGGTGTCTCTTGATATTCAGATCTTGATATTCCATATATTTTGTATTTATCTTGAGAGTATTTTGTTCTTGGACAAGTGAGGAAATAACTTATATTTTGCAAGAGTTAGTAATTAGTTACATTTTAATATGTAATGTGATGTCTTTATATTACAGTTTTATGGGTCTATGTGGTGAAGCACTGCCTTCTGCCAAGATCTAGCATGTTTAATTACTGCTAGAATCATCTGCTGTATTAACAATTCTTCTTGGATCTATCAGTTTGTATTGTTGAAGCATTGTGAAGTTCCACCCATGGATTTGAAGTTTTTATTTTGTTCTTGGATAACTTGAATGTACTTCCTTGACTTCATAAATGCCAGAATTCTTAAAAATCACATTTGACCTAGATTTATTTTGTTTGTTTGTTTTTTAAATATTGCTATGCTTTGTGTGTGCTGTTCTAGAATTTCTGTGGACATGATCAAAATTTCCCAAAGCATTGTGAGTTTTAAAGCTTTGACTTACTAATCAATGACCCACTCAATAATTTGCTGCTTAGGTTTGGAGTTGGAAAGTGAATTAACTTCAGAATATTTTTATTTTTTCATACATTTAATGGCTTAATAAAAGTAATTTCCAATTAGAGAAGGAACCAACAGTGCATCTTAGAAGGTACTGAATCTTATAAAAATATTTTCTGTATACGGAACTAGATGCTCCTCCTGGATTGTGTAAACTCTTTCAGAAACGTGTGTGCAAACTACAAGCCTTCCCTGGCCAAGTGAACTGTTTGTATATTCTGGGCCCGCTCTCTTGGCACGCTCCCTTTGTTAGACTGTACAGCATTTTCTCTCTTGTTTTTTTGAGCCTGCTCCAAGAAAAGCAACGATAGGACATCAGTATGTTCCAGAGGAATAAGTTTATCTTCTTTGCATGTTTTTACCTCAGTTTTTCACCTATCCAGCTAAATGAGTGTAGTCAGCAAGCAAGTTCTATTTGTTTCCTTCAGAAGAGTGGAAGAACATCACTGAATAGTTTTTTATACCTGAAATGGAGAGGATTCTGCTGTTGGACAAGACTGCTAGAATCTAGGCTTATCTGTGATAGAAATACAGCAGCTGGACTAACATGCTTATCCAGGCAATTTAACAGTTCCTTGTTAACTGTGTGAAATAACTGTGCTTTTTAGAGAGGCGATGTTAAGTCAAATTGGCTTGTCACAAAGGCCAATCTGTTTCTCTGGAACAGAAAACTTGTGTTCTAAACTTGGTATATGTAACTAACCTGCCAATTAGGATCAAATAAGCTAATTCCTCTCACACCGTGTCATACAGGCTGGGGTAAACAGTCCAAGCAAGTAGTCAGTCACCGGTAAGCTGGTGAAGTGCCAACACCAGTAAAGCTCATTTATCACATTTCGTGGTAGATGTTACAGAGCTGTGATGAGAATGGAAGTGGCCACACAATATTCTTCTGCCCTGCTCATTAATTTCAAAATTTTAAAAATTTATTATCTTCTGACAGTAGCACTAGATGTCATAGATAATATATTTGTGGATTGGGTATGTGAATTTGTGTCAATCCTGTTGCTCTTTTAGAAATTAAGTTTATCTACAATCTCTTCCTGCTTATTTTGCTAACAATTACTTAACTTAGGCTGTAGAATATTGTGACATACTGGTGCTTACAGTATTTTCATTACAGCGCTAAAAAATGTTAGTTCAATAAGCAGGTGATATTTCTTATCAGCTAAATAATCATGGCATAAATAGGAAATTTGTTTTTGCTGTATTTATAAACACCTGTGTGAAAGATACCTTAACCTTTGTGTTTCAGGATCCTGTCAGAGTCGAGAATATCACTTTTCATTGCAGCAAAATTGTGTGTATATGTACATTACTCCTTTAGGTGTCTGTATTGAGTTGCATGGGTTAGCTTGTGACATTATTGATGCTTGTTCAGAAAACCATGGGTGTCTGTTGTCCTTTGTGGGCTACAAAATATAATCCTTCCTGCAAACACCTGATGACTTACTTACTTTGGAGACATTTCCTCCAGTTGTTGCCTCTGTGCAAACAGCACATTTAGGAAACTTGTTTGACCACTGAAGCAAATTACTTGAGAGACTGAATCCCAGCAGCCTTTAGGTTTTTAGTGTTAGGTAGTTCAGGTTTTTCCCAACTGCCTTGGTTTATCCAACTTTCACTGTTGGAAGCTAAATGATCAATTTCCTTTTAAAAATAGATTAATGTTTCTTTCCCATGTCTTATTCCTTTCCCTTTGCCCCTTCATTTTCACCTGTCTTTAGGGCTTGAGTACTTTGCACTGGGTAAGTTTCCAAGCTCTTTTCTCACTCCCATCCTCATTGACTCAAGTCTTTGCATGAACCCACCTAAACAGCTTTATTCGTTACAGCAGACTGTGTCACAAGGTATTGCCACAAGATTGTCACAATAGAACAATTTAATCCATCTCCTGGCAGTTGTTAAAGCCTCTCTAACCTCTTGGAAAGTATCTTTAAAGACTCAGCTTTGTGCTGTAATGGTTAAACTAACTGGTGATAATGGCGTTGATGGATATAATATGATGTTATGGTAGTTTTCTGAAGCTGTTATATGTCAGTGAGCTCTTGTAGGTGATCGTACTGGTTTCCTAGAAGAGAAATATTATTCTTGTACTTGTTCTGCTTCTGCAGAGTTTGGTGAGAATGTCACAACAGGTAAAGTGACAGCTTTTCATAAACTTGAACACAAGGAGCTCAGGTCTGCCATGACACTGAGAAGACAACCTGCCAGTTGCCTTCTGTTGATCTTCAAATGAACTTTTTTTTTTTTTTTAAAGAAAAGATACACACTGATAAGAAGTGTTATCTTTTCATGCACATCTGTTTTAGAGTCATGTCAAGCACCAGACTAGAACTCTTAAAGGCAGATGATGTTGCAGGAAATCAATCTTCCTTCAATGTAGACATCCTTCACTGTATCACCTTTGATTTTGATTTGTGCAAAGATACTATGGCATCATTAACTTAGATAAAACATTGGTCTTCACTCAAGTATGTTTGGATAACTCTAGAATTACTTTTTTGTGAGCTATGTCATTTCTTGATGCTCTGAATTTCAGAAAGATGCTGTAAATAAAACTGTTGTGGGTGTCACAACATACTTGGTTTATTCAGAGCAGTGTAGTTTTAGAATTTATTTGTTGGTCCATGCACTTAATTTTTCTGATAGCTTGCAGATAAGCCACACTTAAAAAAATTGTGATGTCATGCATATTTTGGCACGGAGTTTTTTTCTGGAACAAATGTCGTGAAGACCTATTGTGTATTTTAGAAAGGGTGATACTGATTTCTTCATTTAAATAAAAGAACTCATGCTGAGAAGGTTCCTGAGTTTACTCTGAAAGAATCTATGCAAGGAACAGAATAGCAACGAGTTAAGAAATTAACCATTGAGCACTTGACTGAAAAAGACAATAAAATTACAGGTGTGTAATGCCTTGTATGCAGTTAGAATAAGTTTACCCCATTGATTCTGCTTTGATGCTTCCATGGCTGCTTGTAGCAATTGACTTGCTTTTGTTTCATGTCTTGGAATGTCACTGCTTATGCCAGCATGTTTGCCATTGCCATTTCACTGAATTGGAAAACAGTGTTTCATTCTTATGATTTATAACACTTCCCTAATATCTGAGAGCGACGCAGGAGTCTGCAATGCCATTGATAGTGGATTCTTTCGTTGTTTAGTTCCAGTTTTTACCTGTTAGTGGTAGGAGGCTTTTAATATGTAAAGCAAATCTTTAATGGACATTGATAATTTGAAAGTTTATTATTACTTCTGACTATGTATATATGTCTGTTTTCTACATTTTAGTGCATAGTTCTTCTGGTTTATGCTTAGGCCTTTCTATTTTGTAAATCAGAAGTTGTGGATGCTTTTTAGCCTGAGTGCGAAACAAAACCAAAATCCAAAGTACTCTTTGTACTGTACAGCTTAAGTGTTGAGTTTCATGAAAAGTAAGCATTTGTTCTGGAGGTATTTATTAAAAGTCTCTGTGGTACTAATTTCCATTCCAGTGCAGCTGTAGACAACATAAACTAATTCTAAAACTGTAAGAGCTGAGAAAATGAATTTTGAAAGTCACTTGTGAGAAACAGTTAAGAAATTATGTATAAAATTGATTATTGAAAATACTTTTTGAAGTCTGTGCAGATGTCTGGCTTCATAATTATGGGGTGTTTTAATGAAAGCAGTAAGGTAAACTTCTAGTCTTGATTTTCTTGGCACTGACAAGACACTGAAATGTTACTGGTAAGCTGTAGGATGCTGTGGTGTTTGAGAAGTGAGTCTCATGTTTAATTTGGATTAATATTTTAAGACTATATGGACAGTTCTTATAGTTCAGGGTGATTGTTGGATAATCTTAGGGTATTGATCACTTAGTAAAAATATTGGGAGGTTTATGTTAGAAGTGAAGCATAACTTTTATTGCTCTGTTCTTTCAGGTACTTTGCAACTTTACTTTTTTGAGGCCATACATCTTTGTTTGCCCCTTTATAAATGACAAGATTGTTTGTAGGAAATGCGAGGAGTGAGTTGAAACTTGTTGAAGCTGTAGAAGAGGCAGTCTGAACTGCTGCTGGATGAGATTACTGGGTAAAGTGTATTTGCAGTGTTGGTGAGGACTGTGCAGTGGTTTGCCTCTAGGGTGTGCACATGGACTGATTTGCAACATGTTCGAGCACGTAGTGCCAGCCAGGATTACAGGGGCTGTGGTCCAAATGGCATAAAAGGCAGTAGAGCTAAAGTTTAGGGTGTTGCAGAAAAGGCGACAGATGTCTGTGATGCAGGTGACTGGGCAGGAATATGGTTCCACTGAGCTGGTAATAAATGTATGAGATTATGACTGAGTTGTCAGTAAGAACCTTTTTGCATAGATGTAGCCTGTAGGTTAGACTTAAAGCTTCTGGATTTCTTTCTTGCTCCTAATAAACCTTAAGGTGATTAAGATGCCTAGAAATCAGTAATGCATCCTTTCAGAGGACAGAAGTCCCAGTTGAGAAAAGAAATAGAAAAGGGTACAGTTAGAATTTAATAGAAGAGAACCAGCTTCTGATCTGAGTACTACATGAAACCTAGTTCAGAAAGAGTTATTTTAGAGGTGCTTAATAGTGGTGATGAAAATAGTTCAGGCTTTGTTTAACTTAGAGAAGTAATTAAGGTCATAGAAAGCTAAACAGGTGAAATAAAAACACTGTAAAAGAAGTTGTTAGCTTCTCAGGGAAAATGCATGCCAATGTAAAAAAACTCCAACAAAACCAACCAAGTCCACAAAAACAACAGCACTCTATTCCTGTGTTTTGTTGTTGTTGTGAATCCTAAGAAGTATGAAATAAGACTGAAGCATGTTTGCGTAAAAGATTGGTAGGTCTGCCCAAATATAGACATATTAGTGTTAATTAAATATTAATTCTCAAGTGGTTCTAAGACTGAGTAGCAAAGCTTTTGAAGATCAAAGTGTAAAAAAATTGAGAACTGTTAATTTTAAAGAAGTAGAGAACCTAGAATCATTTACGTAATTAAATAACTGTAAAGATAAAAGTGTGGAAGGTAGTACAGAAAAACCCAGTTGGAAAGTGAGACCATAATGGGAGGGGGAACAAAGTGTTTCGTTTTGCCCTTCCTAGGAAAGAGAGGGTTTTTTTATGAAGAAGGAGCCTTAGATTATAATTTCTGAATTTAACACTAATTATTGCAATAATTAGTAAGAAAATGCAGGCAAGATAACATTTATTCCATTTAGTATGCCAGGGGTTTTTTTTCTCATTGCAGTATGTAATCTATTGCTTAATTAATCTTGCTTTTGAAAAGCCAATGAACAGATAAAAATAAGTGGTTATTCATCTCCTAAAGGAAGGAGACCTTTGGTGAGGTGCCTCGTATTTCTTACGAAATCAATTGAGAGAAGGGGACTAATAGCGTGTTAAAACAAAAACACTTAGCAGTTTTCTAAGTCTCTCTGACTGCAGCAGGTTCCAGAAGGATCTCATGATAGTAAATGGGAAATAAAATTGTACATTAAGACTGATGTTATAGTTTGTGTAAAGAAAAAGCTCAACTAATACGTATTTGATGATGATTTCTCAACTGGTTTACTGCACATGAAGGTCTTTGAAATACTGTTGACTACTCCAGAAAAATACCAGGTGAATGGTCCTTGAAACAGTGCATAAAATGCTTGAAAGCAAATACAGTTATACCCTGTCCTTCGCGAGGAAAGGGACAGGCCAAGGCCGTCATGAAACACTAAACATGCAAAGAAGTGCAGGTGGTTAATATGCATGCAGGCCACACCCATTGCTCCACCCCCTGGAACTCCAAAGTGCTGCAGACAATTCTCTGCTCCTTCCCGTAGTGTGTCTTGGCACAGGCAAGCAAAGGGAGCCGTTTTCTGAGCAGCTGCTGTGACCGTGTGTGCTCGCAGCCCAAACCCTGCGCTGCTCCCCTCCCCGGGCCCGGCCTCGGTGCTCACGCCGACCCTGGGGCCCCGCGCCAGCCCGCGCGTGCTC
>WEKX01024276.1:21922-37889 GCA_013390025.1 Pitta sordida
TCTTTCCCTTTAACATCCACCAGTCCTGGCAGAGGCAGCGCTGCCCAGGCTTTGACTGGGCTTTGAGTAACAAGGAATGGCATGTCTTGTGGTGGTGCTGCGCTGGGTCTCAGCGGAGCACACAGGACTGGGGCAGGGCTCTAAACGCCACTGTGAGCTGCAGTAAATCGCGCGTGTCAGCCCCTGGGCACAGTCACCAGGGTCGGGGGGGGAAGCGGCACGGGATTCAGGCTGTGGGAGTGACTGCAGCAGCCCGGAGAAGCCCACAGGGTGGCGGGGGTGGGGAGGTTGGGTTTCTTTCCCTTTAACATCCACCGGTCCCGTGAGAGAGGGGCAGCGCTACCCCTACGGTCCCAGACAGAAGCCTCCTCCTGGCGCAGTGACAGCTGCGCCCTCCCAGCACACAGTTTCTTGGATCAGGGACGGGGCACAGTGCCGCCATTGCGAGCCCCCTCCCCGCAGGGCGGGGCGAGTCCCACCCCACAGGCACCGTGGCACCGCCCCTCGGCAGAGCAGAGCGTCTTAGCATGTGTCAGGCAGCTGTCAGCTTGCAGACCACTGAATCATAATTGTGAAAAATTTGCTTCGCAAATGGGCGGGGTCGTAATGGAGAGGTCGTGATGCAGTGGGGATTCACTGTAACAACATAATAAAGTTTTAGTATTTGTTCTCTGTATGAGGCAGTGCCATGTCTGGGTCTACATGCAGGTAGTTCTTGCCCTACCTTAGAAATATTATGGGAGAACTGCAGAAGGTAACTCAATGGAGTAGGACTAAAATAATCAGGGGTCTGAAACTATATAGCGAAGGAGTGAAATACACCATTTTCAGAAGCGGTAATGAAAGACTGTAGATGGATACTATATCTGATTCCAGTGTTACCTTAAACAAAAGCTAGCATTTTCAGCAGTGGATCTATGCTTGATGATAAATGTTGTTCTGTGATGAAAAGGGGATTCTACGTAGAAATTCTTTTTAACAGGAATTGGAAAACTCATTTTCTAAAACTGTTTATAAACTGAAAGTGCTTTAATTTTATGCAGATGTGAAAGAAGTTAAAATATGTCAGATGGGATAAATTTTGTCCTCTGACAGAGAGACAGGGAGGAGCTGTGTGTACACCTATAGGCATTGCTCTTCTGGCACATGGTGATTTTGCAGGCTGGATGGATCTTTAGCCAGGAAAAAACATTTGCCAAAAATGGCTTATTTGTGTGGTCCTGTTTCCTAGTGGACTGAAAATACTTTGCTTTCCTTTAAGTGCACTGCAGATTGCATTCATTGACTTTCTAAGTATCAACTGTGTGTGTTGCTGATGTAAACCCATCTTTTTCATCATAAAAACACTGTGAACAACGTAAGTACACTGGGAACTAAAATACGATGGAGGGGACAGCAACCACACCTTTCTGAGATGAGCTTAATGTTTGGTTAGTGATTCATGTGTAAACCTGGTTAATACGAGTTGAACCCAATTTTGAACAGTGGCTGTTGTTGTACTGTAGTTTACAACTTCTGGCATACAGCTTTGAGCAGAGAACCTGTTCCAGAAAGTTTTCAAGTTGCAACAATATAGGTACAATCTCTGCAGTCTTTCCCCCTTCTCCCTCCTCCGTCCTCTGGAGTGCATGTTGAAATAAATGCTGAAGTTGGTAAGTTGGGATAAATCCTGAGCTGCTTTCTTCTTTAAAATCACTGATTTTTTTTTTTTTCCCCACTCACATGTTTTGTGGCTTTTTTTTCTTGTTGTCTTTTTAACCTGCAGGGATGCCTGCAGTCTGTAACCCAGGCATGGTACCAGTGGCAATACCACCTCCTGCAGTCAACCCTCAGCACCTGTATAATGAAGAGGACCTGAAATCTATCCAGGACATGTTTCCCAACATGGACAGGGAAGTAATCCGCTCAGTGCTAGAAGCTCAGAGGGGAAACAAGGATGCAGCTATCAACTCCTTACTTCAAATGGCTGAAGAATCATAGATACCCACTTCCTGCATAGTCCCTGTCCTCGATGCCACTTATTTTTACTTGCCAAGCCAGGGATTTAGTTAGAGGAAGAATTTCCCAGCAGCTTTCTTTTAGCACATCCAGTATGAAAGATTATGCCCCTTTTCTCCTTGGACATTTGGATCTTTTTCTCAGTCTGTACATACTCAGTTTAGTTAATGTCCTACAATAGAGCAATGAAGCATCTTTACTTTGAGCTGTACCCTGTGTGGTTGTAATCTGATGGATGGAGGGGCGAGTAATGCTGTTTTGTCTCTTCCCCTTTTCTTAAAGTTGCTCTTACAAAGTAACTCCTTGCAGTGCAGGATTGACTAGTGTTCATTAGATTGGGGAAAAAAAAATCTTTCCATGGAAGGTTTGCTCTTTAAACAAAACTGTTTTGTTAAAAGTATTTAGATTTCAGCAACAGCCTATTTTTTGAGAGAAATTAAAGACCCTTTTTTGTCCTGTGGTGTTCAGTTGTTACTGTGATATATTCACCCCTTTCTGATTGAAGATTTTTAATTTAATAAGTGAAATTTCTTAGGTTGTGCTGTTGGTATTGGCAATGAGCATCTTCTATTCAATCTCGTCATTGGGCACCAAAGCAATATATTTTCTGGTGTGCATTTGGGGCTTTGTCCTCCCACATAGTATTTATTGTTATGTATTTGTAAAATCTTAATAGGTAACTTTTAACTTGTACAGTATGTATTGCTGTAGCAGAGAACAGGACTGAGCGCTAGTGTACTCCCACAGTTAATTGCACTGTTAACTACTACTTCTGCATTCCCATCGCTATTTTGAAGAATAAGTGCAGAAGGAATGATTTTTATACCTGGAAAATGACTGAAGCCCTAAAGAATTATTAATGATGTCATGTTATATTAAAAAAACAGAAATCCATGATTGGTTATAAGGCTTCTTTCTTTAGAACTATATTTCAGCAAAATTACTGTTTTACATTAGTGGGAAAAGTATTGTATTTTTTCCTATATTACTAAAATAAGCATGAAAAGTAACTTCAGGATCTTAGAATTCTAAATTGCTCAGTGGCTTGTTAAACTACAGTTGCTGTAGTCAATTTATTATTATTTGGTGCAGATGGAAATAAAGTTCTTTGTGAGAGACAATTTAACATATCTGAGTTATGGTCTGATCCTTAGAGGAGGTTGGTTGTATTTATTGTTAGTGTAATTTTTTCAAATAAGAGTTGATTTTCGAGCTGCAGAATCTTACAGTAGGCACCAGTTACATCTGTTGGATAAATTTCTGTGGTGTCTGTTTTTGTAAAGTAATGCACTTTAAATAGTATGCACCAATTTATTTTTCCATTGATGTGCAATGTTGCTGTTTTATCTCTTTAATGTTTGATTTCAAATACTTTCTAGAATAGCCATAAACCTTTATATTTTCAAGAGTTGAAATGAATGTACAATTGAAATCTAGGCTCTTGAGTGATTCACGAGAACATTAAAGCCAGGTTTGAAATAGGGAATAATGACTCATATTTTCTTCTTCCCTATACTTTATTTCAAATCCCATGCTTAAAATATTTTCTTTATTATCTGGTGAAAAACTGGTTTTAATTTTTTTCCTCAAACCTACATTCAAGTAGCCTTTAGGTAGTGCTGGTGGCAGAGCATGAATATTTATTTTTTTATCATTAAAAGTGGTTCTGAAACTTTTAAAATACAACACCAAGATTCATCCTAGGTTTTGAACTTTTAAAGCTGTCTTTTCGTAATGTATGGTTTTAAGTTTTGTTATGAATCCCTTAACATCTTAAATTTATCATTGAAAGCCTAAGTGTCTTTAAACATCCTCCAATTGGCTTTTGAGATTCAAGGCTATAGCTCCTGTGTGCTGTAGTTACAGAATCACCACACTTTTGTTTTGCCCCTTCTCTACAATCATGGTAAATTTTCTGATTGAGTAGATGTAGAGGCATTTGGTCTTTATAGCATGGTGTTTTTTGATGTCTTGACCCAAGAGAGTAAATGTTGATAAGGATTGATTTAAAGCTTAGATACCTTCAAGAAGAGTCCCTTGCTCTAACTTTTACACAGATAGCATGAATTGCTATGGATGGAACAATTCAGGGAAACTGTATATATTTAAATTTTTATATTAAAATCGTGGGATTCATAATACAGCTTTTCATAAAAGCAAGTGGTCATGGTTCAATGTAATGGCTGGTAAATTGTTCTGCATCCTATTACAATTCCATTTCAAACACAGAATAAACACCTTTCAGTCCTAACCACCAGGAGGGGTAAGTGTGAATGTTAGGCCAGCGAGGTTTATTCATAAGCTGGACTCTGGGCCTCTGAGGGAGATGCCTGTTCTTAGATTTACTTTTGGTATTTATTTTTTTCCTAGGTGAATGTTATGCAAAACAGGATACATGTGTGAGTTGAAAATTGGATCTGTAGGACCACTATGGCCAGTAGATGGATTTTAGTATGTTACACTATACTAAAATATTGTTCTGTGGGGTTTTTTGTCTTTGTTTAATTAAGCATTAGAGCTGAAACTCTTACGTCATGGTGTGCTACTTTCTCTTACTAAAAAGAACAAAATCATAAGTCTAATAAGCTATTCAACATACATATCCCTCCAGTCAAGCTGTTTGTTGTCAGGTTTGAATTGGAGAGAGATGAAAAAAGATGGGGAGTGTTCAGTTTTTTTAGGGTCTGGGAAATTAAAGAATTTGAATTGAAAGTCTGTTTCTTTATTTAAAACAGATAAATTGTTACTCATGATTGTAGATTTTGACAAAATGCTAATGGGGTAATAATGTATTTGATGCTGCTTCTCCGCTCAACAGCTTCAAGCTGCTTGGAGCCAAAGCCAGCTGTGTAAGACAGGCATCTCCTAAGAGTTAGTGCTCTTAATACTAGTTTGAGTCCTACCAAGTGTCTCAGCTTCCTAAAGGTAGGAATGTTTTTTGTCTAGCTAGATCCTTGCAACTTCTCTACTGCTCTTTGCATCTGCTGATGGTACTGAATGTTTTTTTTCCTCCTTACGAACATTACTGCCTGTTGGATTGATATGTAATACCATAGAGAGGATGTTTTATGCTGTAATTATTCTGAAAACATTGTTTCTCTGTATTGAGGTCCAGTGTCCAAATATATTTCTTGCACTCTAAAGTACATTAACTTTTTCATTCTAATTTAATAAATGTATCATCTAACTGAAAGTGTATTATGTGTCTGTTGGAGAGCACCACACTTAGAGTTTTTCTCCATAGACTGATCTGGAATTTGGGTATCAGTTACTCTTTTATTCAGTGTTGCAAATCAGCTGACAAATTACACTAGTTTGTCATGTGACCATTTGGTGGGAAGGACTGAGGATTCTGGATGAGAGTGGTGTCCAAGTGAAGAGTTAAGAAATACAGTCGGGTTTCCTATATCGCGCACCCGTAGTCTTAATTCAGACCTGCGTAGTCCGTCTTCTGTGTTGAATGGCGGCTGCACTGTTGCCCGTGTGCCCCCCCAGCCTCTGCGGTGCCTGCTGCAGTGCCTGCTGCTGCCCCTGCCACCGTCACCATGCCCCCGCCGCTGCCCGTGCTGCCCCCGCTGCCGCCCAAGCCCCCACCACCGCTCGGGACGCTGCCCCGGCCACTGCTGCTGCAGCAGCAAGTCGCGCATGTGCAGTTGCGAAATAGGTCTCCTTTGCTAAAAAATCATGCCGCTAAGATCTGAAGCCACAATATGAGGANTGCCCGTGTGCCCCCCCAGCCTCTGCGGTGCCTGCTGCAGTGCCTGCTGCTGCCCCTGCCACCGTCACCATGCCCCCGCCGCTGCCCGTGCTGCCCCCGCTGCCGCCCAAGCCCCCACCACCGCTCGGGACGCTGCCCCGGCCACTGCTGCTGCAGCAGCAAGTCGCGCATGTGCAGTTGCGAAATAGGTCTCCTTTGCTAAAAAATCATGCCGCTAAGATCTGAAGCCACAATATGAGGAGCGCGAAGTGCAGGAGGGCCAACTGTAGTCCATGTGTGCTTTTTCAGCTACAGGAAGAACTGTCTGTATCTGCTAATATATAATTAATGAATTTGGAATATTTGCTTTCTATAGCATCTATTTCTAATTCTGTGATTGCAAAGCTATCTGAGGCCCTCTTTCTAACTTAACATTGCTGTGCTCAGTGATTATTAATCAGCTTCTGATCTGAAGTACTAGCTTATTACCAAGCTAACTGTTTGGGTTTTACTGTCCTTTTAGTAATGTATTTTTTTATCAGGAGTTAATTTTTTTAACAAATGGTAATTGAGAGGAATCTTTCACAACTGAATTTTCTTTGATTTATTTCCTTAATGTATTGAGTACCTACTGCAAAATCACATTGTGTTCAAACTGTGCTTTCTTCTAGCCCTTGAATGTTAGATTCTATCCCAATTTATCTTTTAAAGCTTACAGTTTCCCTTCAGATTTCTCTACTGTACTGTGAAAGAAGAATTTAGAATCAGTTTAAACAAATGTTGGCATTCTTGTGGCTTGCTGAAGCATGTATTTTGCATTTTATATTTTTATTAACATTCTCATTTCAATGCCAATTAAGTATTGATGATGTAGAGGAGTTTAAAGAAAAATTAATGTATTTTGAATACTAAAACATTTGAGAACATCAGTGAGAACAGGGCCACTGGGAAGCAATACATATTTTCTTAGAACGAGTAGGAAAAATGAAACCCCATTTTAGCAGTCTTCTCTGCAGTTTTAACTTCTAGGCTACTGAAAGACTTGAGATTTCTCTTCTAGATCTTCTGGAAGATTAGTTAGAAACACAAGTTGATCTATTGTAACAAAGCAATATATTTTAAAATTACTTTTTATCTTGCCAAAAAGCATAATTAGTTTTGTGGACTAGACTTAGGTTATAACATAACTTTTGAAGGAAAATTTGCATGTAGATGAGAGAAGTGAATTTATGGAAAACAAGTAGTTTGAAATTGGTCTTGG
This sequence comes from Pitta sordida, assembly GCA_013390025.1. Taxonomy (NCBI): domain Eukaryota; kingdom Metazoa; phylum Chordata; class Aves; order Passeriformes; family Pittidae; genus Pitta; species Pitta sordida. Next base: position 28,879 of record WEKX01024276.1, read on the forward strand.
CTACGTCTGTATTTCCATGTATGGAAGAACTGTGAAAGTACTGCAGTTTGGAGTATTGAAAGAGTTCATGTAGAATATGTTTTTAAAACACTAAGTATACTGTTCTGGTACAAATGAACAGTTTCTACGGTCAAATAGCTTTTGTTCCAAGCATGAAATGATAGTGATGGATACTGTTTTCCCTTCCTCTCTTTTTACTTGCCTTCTGGAACTTTTCATTAATTACATGGAAAACCTGCTATCCCACCATCTTGACAATTAGAACATGGTGAGCAAATGAGAGAGGTTTTTTTCATCTTTGTACCTTTTATGCCAGCGGAAAGAACTATTTAGACCTGGGTGAGTGAATTTTACCTCATCCAGGAAAAGGAGTTTGAGAGTGTCTACATTCCCAAAGGCTGCCTGAGAATATACCCATCTGAGCTGGAAAACTTCCTGATTTGGACTGTCTGACATTCAGATAATTAAGGTAAGTGTCAGTCACTGAAATTGAAAAATGCTGAAAGTTTTATTGCTCAAATAAAACAGCTTTGTCCCTGTCACTGTGATGTGTTAGAACCACTAAATCTATAAAAACGTTATGCAAAAAAGCTTTCATTAGGAACAAGAAGTATAATGTAGCTGCACTGTGTTCTGGTTTTATTTTTTGGAGACCCCTTAATCCCTTTTTTTCCACAATCATCTGTTTTCACCTGTATCACTTAAAAAACCCTGAGCACTACAATTTCATTGTTTGACTTTCTTTTAATTTATTTTTTTTTACAAGTAAGAAATGAGAAGAGGTGATAACAGAAGCTGACATAAGATCTGTTAAGGAAGGAGCACAAGTCATTCTGGGGAAGACAGGATTCCAGCTTCCCTAGGGTCTCTGCTTTCTTTTTCCAGTGATCCTGTCTATCTTCTGCTGATTTGCCATTGCGTACCAAGTGCTGCAACCTTTTGCATTTGGGATTCATATCCTCGAGATTGTTGCACTTGGGAGTCATGTTCTGCAGAGGTTTGTGAAGAGCAAGCATTCATACACTGGCAGTTTTCCACATATACATAGTTATAATTTATGCTTGTTCCATTTCGGCAAGTCAGTGTCACCTCTCTCGTTTGGGTGCTGAGCTCTTGGCAGCAGCTACACTCATGTTGCATCTGGTTTGCTTCAAGAGAGTACCTGCATTCGACCAGGAAAAAAACCAAACATCTCAGTAAAAACTGACACACAGAATCCTCTTGATGACTTTTGTTTTAGGGGTGTTTCTTTTGTTTTTGGGGGAGTTTTTATATCCCCTTTTCCTCCCTACACACATAGGAATGTGATTTTAATTACCTCTCTCTTAAACAGTCAAACTGTTCTTGTTTCCATTGAATCTGATTCAATTCAATGGAATCGTACAAGCACATTAATTTTATTGCTATTCTGTTATGATGGAATCATGCAGGTTGGAACAGACCTTTCAGATTGAGTCCAACCACTCAACCATGTCCCCAAGTGCCACATCTGCGCATCTTTTCAATACCTCCAGCGATGGTGACTACTCCACTACACTGGGCAGCCTATTCTGATCCTTGACAACCCTCTCAGTGAATAAATATTCCCTAATAACGGATCTAAAGCTGCCCTAGTGCAACTTGAAGCCATTTCCTCTCATCCTTTCACTTGTTGCCTGGGAGAAGAGATCAACCCCCACATTGCGACAACCCCTCCTTTCAGGTAGTTGAGAAGAATGATAAGGTCTTCCATGAGCCTTTTTATCTCCAGGCTCCCTCCACCACTTCTCTTAAGACATGTGTTCCAGACCCTTCACCAGCTCTGTTGCCCGGCTCTGGAGTCGCTTCAGCACCTCAATGTCTTTCTTGTAGGGCGGGGCCCAGAACTGGACACAGGACTCCAGGCTGGCCTCACCAGGGCCAAGTACAGGGGGAAAATCACTTCTTTAGTCCTTCTGGCTACACGATTTCTAATACAGGTCAGGATACCATTGGCCGTCTTGGCCACCTGGGCACACTACTGACTCATGTTCAGCAGCTGTGGACCAGGTCCTTTTTCACCAGGCAGCTTTCCAGCCACTCTTCCCCAAGCAGGTAACATTGCATGAGATTGTTGTGACCCAAGTGCAGGACCTGGCACCGAGCCGTGTTGATTCTCATCCAGCTGCCTAGACCCATCAATCCAACCTGTCCAGATGTCTTCGCAGAGAGCCTTCCTGTAGATCAGCACTCCCACCCAGGTGTCATCTGCAAACAGACTGAGGGTGCCCTCAATCCCCTTGTCCAGATCATTGATTGAGATTAAACAGCGCCGGAACTGACACTGAATCCTGGGGAACACCACCTGTAACAGGCCACCAGCTGGATGTAACTCCATTCACCACCACTCTCTGGGCCCAGCCATCCAGCCAGACTTTTACTCAGTGAACAGTGCACCCACCCAAGTCATGGGCTGCCAGCTTCTCTGGAGGAATGCTGTGAGAAATGGTGTCAAAGTCTTTACGAAAGTCCAAGTAGACAACATGTGCGGCCTTTCCCTCATCCATTAAGCAAGTCACCTTGTTACAAAAGATCAGGTTGGTGAAGCAGGATCTGCCTTTCATAAATTCGTTCTGTCTGGGCCTGATACCCTGTTTGTCCTCTACTTGATCCTCTCAGGATGATCTGCTGCCTGACATTCCCTGGCACCAAGATCAGGCTGACAGACCTGTAGATCCCTGGATCCTTCATCTGACCCTTCATGTAAATTGTCATCACTTTTGCTAACCTCCAGTCAATTGGGACCTCCACAGTTAACCAGGACTGCTGTCAAATGATTTAAAGTGTCTTGGTGAGCACTTTCTCTGGTTCCCTCAGTACCCTTGGGTGATTGATTAAGATGAGAAACCAGTGAAAATGAAGTACAAATGAAGCAACAGAGAAGTTAAATTAATTTTTAGAACTTACATTGAGGAGCCAGGACAAGTTCCTTCACAATATGACAGCTCAACAGGTTCAGAAGACTCACAGTCAGCATGGCGGATCACAGTTTTCTGGCTGTAAGGCTTGCATTTTGTAGCTTTATGAAAAGAGAAAGGAGGGGGAAATATATTACAAATCTCTAGTTCAGAACTGAAGGAATGCTAAAACAGTTTTGAGGTGCATGATGTCTAATGATTCAGAATCAGCAGTATGTGATGGGGTGTGGGGAGAGTGGGTACTGTGTAATGTATCTGGAGTTTTCAGTTTCTTTGATTTCAGCTGGAAAGAGTCTTCGGAAGATAATGCAGAGACTTGAGGGTTGCTGGTTTGATTGTGATATTATATATCAGGAAAAGAAATCTGTGTTTTTCTTTTGAATAAATAGTGAAACACAGGATCTTCATAAACAGAATACGTGAAAACGGTCGGAGTGAAGAATCCTTCCGTTCATTCAAAGATAGTTACAAGTTGAACACAATGCTCTTTTAGTAGGACCCATAAACACAGCATTACTTACGTTTACATATTTTGCAGCAACCATCAGCAGTAGTTTCTGTTTCATCCTTTGTAAAAGTAAAGAAGGATTTGTATTAGTGCACAGATGACTACATGAGTAAGAATATAAGTTAGCAGTACTGATACTGAGCAGAAGGCTCCTCTGTGATGAACTCTAAATGTAACAATGACTACTATCCTCACCATAGAAGTCTTGATTCCTTGTAGCCTCATAAAAAAATACCAAGCTTTTCCTATCAATAATGTTAAAACAAGACTAACATCATTCTTAAGCCATTCCTGCAACTTGAGTGAAAGTGATTTTTTGTATTCTTCCTTGTTCCTCCTTGTTCTTTTAAACTGCATTCAATCAAAGAAGAATTGATTAAAACTTACAGGATCACATTCTCCAGGGTGGTACTCGGGGCATACTTTTTTAGTTTGGACTGCAACAAACTGATCTTCAATTTTTTCACATTTGTAATTGCTGCATTGATCGAGTGGCAGGATCTCATTAACCTAAGGTTTTGTAAGAAAAATAGAAGGGTTTTTTTTCATTGTGATAAGTATGTCAGATCTAATTAAGTTCTCACACCTCAAACATCCTCAGCTGCTTCTGTACTTCTTTCAAGTGGCAAAAATTAAATTCTTCAAAAACTTTAGCTAGTTTGTAAGTTTAAATTCTGAATCTGAACACTTAGACCCCAAATTAGAAACCACTCTCCCATTAACCATGCATATCAAGAATTTGTTGTTCCAAGTAAGTGTTCAATTCAGAAAGCTGGTGTGTTGTTTTCAGAGTAACTTCAGTATTGTATTTTTACCAGTAAGGGACATGAATTGCCTTTTAGCTGTTCGAACTTGTATGGGCTGAGATTTGAAGTTGAAAGGATACTTACATTGAGGACCTGAACCGTGTTGTTACTCAGTTTGACTTTGCAAGCTACTTCAATACACTTCCCACAGCACTCATCTTCCTCAGTCATATATTGATAACCCTACTCATAAGGGAATGGAGAAGAAAGTATGTTGAATGAACAAGGGAGAATTCTAGTGTTTCTGTAGCTGAGGGCTGACTGGGCAGCCTAGGGAATCTGAACTCACCAGTGGGCAAGATGTTTCACATTGAACTGTTTCACAGTGCACAACGTTTGCATTAGTCACTGGATCTTTGTCAGAACTGCAGGTACATTTCTTACATGAGTTGATTACAACTGACTTTCCAACCTGGAAGACAGAAAAAATCCCCATTCAAGCAGCAATGGTTTCCATATGATGTCTAGGCAGAGTTGAAAGCATTTTTGAGAACCATTAAGGTTGCTGAAATCAAAGTGAATTCAAAAAAGAATTCAGTGAAACTGAATTCTTCAACTCTAAACACAGAGTTGTTTGGCTTCCTGCCTTGCAGGAAAGGACACATTAAGAAGAAACTAAATGAATCAATATAAAAGAAAAGTAAATTCATAGAATGAAGGCAAGACTGGTTTATAATACGTATCTCATTATTTTCACAGCTTTTCAATACTGCATTTAAGAATATTTTTTCTCTTTAAGGCATACTCAGTGGTTGCAAGATAATTATAATTTTAAAATGGAAATTAAAATAAGTGTATACATAAGCAAATATAGAAATCTACACATGGATTTTAGTCTTTTTGAAATATACCCCCAAATGCTCCAGTGCTAATGTTTAAATTTTGAGTTAATGACCTGAGTACCAATTTTGAGTTAAGTACCTAAGTACCAATTTCAGCAAAAAGGTTTAGGTATCAATTAAAGCAAGAATGCTGGCTTTGGTTTTTTCAAGGTTCTCTATATTTATTTCAAAGAGATATTGAGTTTGGGCTATTTATCAGATTGTTTGGTAAATGCATTAATTCTAGAATTGGGAGGGATCTTAAAAAGAAAATACACCACTAAAAATTAGGCATTCTTGTTTTATGTTACATATTGAAGAACATTTCTGGGACAAATCTGTTTTTGACATGAAAAAACAAATTCCAATTAAGAGCTAGAGATAAACAAATACATGTACTGGGAAAAGAACTTTCTCAAAGACTTATTTGGTAGAAAGACTGTACTTTTCACTTCCAGCAATATAGTGCTATAACATTCTCACCATGTATAATGTACCATTAATCACACAGACATCAGGTATCGGTTCTGAAAAACAAAACAAAAAATTAGTTCCAGAATAAACTCAAATTTAGAGACTTCCTGAGAAGTCGAGATGTCACCAGGTTTTATTAGTAACACGGAGAATATGGAAAACTTGAATTCAATCCCCCCTACATGCTTAGACCTCATATGTAGCATAGCTGGGTGTTTAAGTAAAGTTTCATCACTGAAATTAGCTAGAAGAATTAATGAGGAATGGCTTCAAACTTGAGCTATGCATAAAAAAATCCCCTTTTTCCCCTTTCATTATCTGGTTCACTTAAAATTAAATTACTTGTTTCCTGTTTGAACCCTAGAAGTCCAGTAATAGTCCAAGATGTTTTGGTTACTGATTCTTTATGACCTCTCAGAACATGGCTTGGATGAAATATTTACTCTGTGTGGAAAAAGGTATTCCTATTGTGGTAATATAAATTTGGTAGCATGGCAGAACCCATTTGGGTCTCTTTCAGAGAACTACTTCAAACTTGCCTGTTCCTTTGTTTTGACTTTCCTATTTCAGGCTTAATTTATAGGTACTTTTTTTTCATTATTTTGCACAAATACATGTATATACACAAATACATTACAGAATCACAGAATATTCTGAGTTGGAAGGGACCCACAAGGATCATCGAGTCCAACTCTTAACACTGTCTCCCTGGCGGGAATTGAACCCGGGCCTCCCACATGCCAGGTGGGGACACTTACCACTGTACTAAAGTGGATACAACAAGAAATAATCTTATATAACTGTAGAATTTTAAATATTCTTGAGCATTCAATGACGTTGTAAGTATAATTATTACTTTTCATAAACTGGTAATTCAGTTACTGATTACAATTCACTTTCATTATTGCTTCCTGTTACTTGCTCTTGTAGTTAACTGTTAAGCTTTTTCCTGGCTTATTCTTATGTTTATGCATCTTAGTTTAGCTACTGTTAGGCTAGTGTTAATGTGCTCCAATGTTACATTAAAAACACTTTAAAAAATGCATTGACAACATTTATGATTACAGATACAATAATAGTTGAGCTACATAGACCTTGTGAGTATTATCCTGCTCTCCCACCCCTTCTTTCATCAAAGTTAACTGAAAATAACATCTTGTTTGTAAATAAAGATCTGATGAATATAGCAAGAAATTGATGTGTATTCACAGAGACAGAACAACTTAAGGTTTTGCTCTTATTGTGATACATGAAGAACTTCCTTAGATATTAACAGAAGTGCAAATGAAATTTATTGGGGTGTGTGCAGTGTGGTATTTATGTATGTATTTTTAATACTTACGACATTTAAATTCAGGACAACATGGGTCTTTTTGTGGTACTACAGGCATGGAAACAAATCCTAGGTCACAATCTGGTTTCTGAGCTGTTTGACATGGGAGTGGCTGGCATTGCACAGTAGCAGAGAGGGAGTCGCAAACACACTCCTGGCATTCACTTATCCATTTCTCTCCAGGCTGAAAATATGTAAATTATTTATTCTTAAATGCTCTTTCACCCTAGTTGTTCTGTTTCAACTTGAGATAGACTCTCAAAATTGGTGGGAAGTTCAGATTTTCAGAAGTTTTAGATTTTCAGAAGTTCAGTTGAAATTTTAGCATACAGTTTAAGAGCAGGAATGCTGAGAACAATCACAGATTTTTCTTCTGCATAAAAAGAATTATATTTTACTTTTCATAGCTACTCTACTTAATTCTTCTAAATGCCTTTTATTAAAAACAAAAGTTTCTGCCATTCTCCTAGTGAGCTTTCCCACCTACAAATTACTTAAAATCCTGCTAATGCCAGGCTAAAGAATTGTGTATTATCAGGTCATTTGTTACAGAACCAACTTCGTTATTGGGATACGTAGAGGTTCATGTGAATTGGCTATGAGAGGACAGAAAGTGGGCAGGTTTTCCAACAGTGGTATGTTAGAAAGTAAGCAGGGGAATCACCTTTCGTGGAGGATTGACATCAGTACAGTTTCTTTCTACTGAAGTTGTGAGCGATGTTGCTGTAGTTGGTGAGGCAGAAGACGATACATGACCTGTGGATGATGTGGCTTCCCTTGTAGTTGCTGAGGTGACTGAAGGGACAGCAGTTGTCAAAGGGCATGGCCCATAGAATGGCTCAATTTCGCATTCCTTGCTGCAGAGTGCATAATAATTACAGCCTGCTCTATCTGCTCTGTTGTATACGACCTCACCTGTAGGTGAAAATTAGAGGAGAAATTATAAGATTAATGAAAATACTTCGGAAAAGAATTGGAAAATATTATGAAAATATAAAGTGTATTTATGTATTAAAACGTCTATGTTTAGATGATTATGTTTAGATGATTTTGATCTTTAATTGAAAAAAGCCTTAAGAGTTTATGCCACCTATGATTTTTTCTTAAATCAAAAAATAAGACACTTACCAGGAGAAAATAAAGTATCAAACATGTGACAAAAGCATGGAGTTATGGTGCTTGATGTAACATATGTAGTGGTCTCTGTTATGACAGATGTGCTGGCAGAAGAACTGAAGATTCCAGACGTGCTTGCTGTAACATGACTAGAGTGTGATGTACCAGTTGTAGAGACTGTTGAACACAAGTAATAATTTAATTTGCAATACAGGAATTTGGTATAATGATTTTACATAATCAAGAAATCTTCTAAACATTCTGGCAAAACAAGCAAACATTTTTGTTGCATTCAAATATTTCACATATTCATAAGTGGAGCATATGAACATTTTTAAATATCATGTTGGCAAAATTTACAGTATTTATTGAGAAGTTTTCAAAAGTTCAAATTTTACCACGTCCTCCCTTGAACTAAGGATTACCTGTGAAGGTAACCCAGTTCCCTAACAGGTGTATGACTGGAAGAGAGGCAGATTGGTTACAAATTGGTTTATGCTTTGAAGACAGAGAGATGGTGAAAAAACCATAAAATCACAAATTTTTAGATGGAAGAGTAACATAATATAATAATATGAATATTCTTCTAATGAAAAATATGCTCACTAAATTAAAAAGGCAGGCAATGACATACCTGGAATAAAAGTAGTACTGAAAGTCCGAGGAAAAATGGTAGTTGCAACATTTTCAACAATAGAAGTGGTCGTGCCTTGTGTGGGTGGGGCTGTGGTAGAAGGGAGAGCTGTGGTGCCAGGTGTGGTTTTTATTTTTGATTCGGGAGAAGTGGAAGCTGTTGTGTGTGTTGTAGGAGCCTGAGTTTCCAGAGTGGTGGTTTCTCCCGGCGCAGAGGTGGTTGTGGGTGCGGTGGTTCTTCCTGCCGTGGTGCTGGAGGTGCTGGCAGTGCTAGTGGCTGTTGTGGGCACATTTGGAGAGGGTACAAGGATGGTTGTTGTGCCTTTGGTCTGAGGGGGAGAGGTCCTGGTGGTGGTAGAACTGATGGTCGTGCCTTCTGTGGGT
>WEKX01024276.1:38171-49634 GCA_013390025.1 Pitta sordida
TGTGGGTGGGGCTGTGGTAGAAGGGAGAGCTGTGGTGCCAGTGGTGGTTTTTATTTTTGATTCGGGAGAAGTGGAAGCTGTTGTGTGTGTTGTAGGAGCCTGAGTTTCCAGAGTGGTGGTTTCTCCCGGCGCAGATGTGGTTGTGGGTGCGGTGGTTCTTCCTGCCGTGGTGCTGGAGGTGCTGGCAGTGCTAGTGGCTGTTGTGGGCACATTTGGAGAGGGTACAAGGATGGTGGTTGTTCCTTTGGTCTGAGGGGGAGAGGTCCTGGTGGTGGTAGAACTGATGGTCGTGCCTTCTGTGGGTGGGGCTGTGGTAGAAGGGAGAGCTGTGGTGCCAGGTGTGGTTTTTATTTTTGATTCGGGAGAAGTGGGAGCTGTTGTGTGTGTTGTAGGAGCCTGAGTTTCCAGAGGGGTGGTTTCTCCCGGCGCAAAGGTGGTTGTGGGTGCGGGGGTTCTTCCTGCCGTGGTGCTGGAGGCGCTGGCAGTGCTAGTGGCTGGTGTGGGCACATTTGGAGAGGGTGCAAGGATGGTGGTTGTGCCTTTGGTCTGAGGGGGAGAGGTCCTGATGGTGGTAGAGCTGATGGTCGTGCCTTCTGTGGGTGGGGCTGCGGTAGAAGGGAGAGCTGTGGTGCCAGGTGTGGTTTTTATTTTTGATTCGGGAGAAGTGGGAGCTGTTGTGTGTGTTGTAGGAGCCTGAGTTTCCAGAGGGGTGGTTTCTCCCGGCGCAAAGGTGGTTGTGGGTGCGGGGGTTCTTCCTGCCGTGGTGCTGGAGGCGCTGGCAGTGCTAGTGGCTGGTGTGGGCACATTTGGAGAGGGTGCAAGGATGGTGGTTGTGCCTTTGGTCTGAGGGGGAGAGGTCCTGATGGTGGTAGAGCTGATGGTCGTGCCTTCTGTGGGTGGGGCTGCGGTAGAAGGGAGAGCTGTGGTGCCAGGTGTGGTTTTTATTTTTGATTCGGGAGAAGTGGGAGCTGTTGTGTGTGTTGTAGGAGCCTGAGTTTCCAGAGGGGTGGTTTCTCCCGGCGCAAAGGTGGTTGTGGGTGCGGGGGTTCTTCCTGCCGTGGTGCTGGAGGTGCTGGCAGTGCTAGTGGTTCGTGAGGGCACTGTTGCTCTGGTTGTAATTGTTGTGGTACTTTGTGTTGATGGGCTGCTGGTTCTTATGGCGCCTGTTGTCCCTCCTGTAGTTGTCTCTTTTTTCTGGGGAAGTGTAGGGACAGTATTTTTTGGTGTTGAAGTTGGGATTGCTGCTGTCGTGGATTGTGCTGTGTAATGTGTACTTGCAGTGCTTACCGTAGTGCCTGGGATTGGTGATGTTATCTGGCAGTGTTTTCGATCACAGCACAGCACTGAGACCTCATAGTCAAGGCATATGGGGTACTTTTTACTCTGATCCTTGTTTCTGCATGCAAGTCCAGTGTCAAGACTGCATTCATATTTCTGTCCCAGTATTTTCACAACTCTGTCGGGATAGTCTTTAGCACGGCACTTGATATCTTTTGGCTTGTCACACAGTGGATACCCAGCAGCTCGGATATTTTCAAATGTCTCCATGTCTCCATTTTGGTTACCAGGTGTAGGGGAGTCCACATCATACCACTCTGTCCAGGCACAGCGCTCCTGACAGCTTTCTGTGGTCGTGGAGGTGCCTATAATAATGGTGGTTGCTGGCGTGGGTGCAGTTTGTGTGGGTGTTAGGATGGTGGTTGTACTTTTGGTTTGCACTGGAGAAGTCTTCTCAGTTCTGGTCATGCTGGTGGTAGTGATGATGGTCATGGCTTCTGTTGTTGGAGGTGAGGTACTGGGGACAGCTGTGCTAGTTCTTATTTTTGACTCAGTAGAAGTGGAGGAAGTAGTGAGTGATACTGTTGATTGAATAGCAACAGTAGTTAATACATTTGGAAGAGTTGGTGATGTAGCTGTGGTGCTTCCTGTAGTGGTTCTGGAGGTGCTGGTAGTGCTAGTGGCTGGAGTAGGGCCTGTTGGTGTGGATTTGGTGACAGTTGTGCCTTGTGTTGGCAGGGCAGTAGTAATGGAGACAACTGTGGTGCCAGCAGTGGATTTTGTTTTTGGTTCGTGTGGAGTGAAGATGGTATTGGGTGGTGTTGCAGCCTGGGTTGTTACAGTAGAGGTTTCTGTTGTAGTAGATGTGGTTTGGTAACCTCTTGTTGAGACTTGCGATGTCTTTGCTGTAATTGAAGTTTCAGGTGGAGAAGTTGTTCTTTCTCTCGGTTCCGGTGGTATTATTGTAGTTATTTCACTTTTTTGCACTTCAGTTTCTTTTTTTGGTGTTGTTGGTTTTATCTTTGTCTGTACTGTAAATGGTGTTGTTTCTACAACAGTAGTAGCTGTGAATTCTTTTGTCGTTGTTGGTGTTGTAGTTTGTATTTCTGAACATGGTATGTATCTGCAGCATGATACTCTGATTTCATAATTAAAGCACTGCTTTGATTCTTGGTCATGGTTATTGCATATTAATCCTCTGCTTTGACTACACTCTATTGTTTGGTTAAGGTTGTTAATTTCTGTGGCTGGGTGTTCTTTGGCTCTGCACTGAACACCATTTGGGTTTGTACACACACTGTATCCTTTGTCCTTGAGATTTTCAAATGTTTCATAATCTCCACCATCCTCATTGTTTTCAGGCTGGGTGGAATCATACCATTCTGACCATTCACACACATTTTTCACACATACAGTTGTCACTGGTGTTGCGGTTGTCATTCCTGTAATTAAAAGGAGGAACCATTAGTCTTGTCTGCTCTTACTAAAGAAAATGCCAGGAAAAAAATATTGATATTCCCTATATTTTTTGTTGTATATAATTTTTAATATTAATGTAGAATTTTAATTTTAATGAACTTGCTTGGGAAGTCTTGAATTTAATTATTAAAGTAGGTTTTGACCTTTTGTCTGTATTATTGTTATAGTGATAGTTTCTGTGACATCTATTAAAAATTGTAGGTAAATATAGCTGATTTGATATTCTTTGCATGACATAGTATTTAGATACTGTGATCTCATTATTGCTATGATATAAGTAGAGGAAGGTTTAGACTCTTTGATATTACCTGTGTGTGTATTTACACTTAACTGCATAACCATGGACACTTTAAAATGTTTTTACAGGATGATCACTTTTCTACTTATTTCAATATTATAACATGTAACATATATATATATACCTAAAATATAAAAATATATTTAACATATGTATTTTATATGTAGTGCATTATAATAGAGAATATGCATATAGTATATAGGAAACATATAATCTAACAAGTATTTTCTAGATATTTTAATAAGATTTCTTTTCGTATTCTTAGCATTATGAATATGACCTCTTTCTTCATATGAATGATGTTACTTAATGGAAGACTTAAATTTGGATATTTAGTTCTTGCTGTAGTATAATTTTGTAGAAATATTTCTCACAATTTCTCAGAAATTGGTGACTATAATGAATTAACGGTAGGAGTAGGGTAGAAGTATACTGCACGAGAAGAAAGAAACTGTTGATTTAAATACAATTAGGAAAGGTTCCAAACAATTGTTATAAATAGTTTGAGAATTCTCTCAAACTAAATTTCTTATCTTAATTTTGTGCTAATGGGCTCAGTAATTTAAGAAATGGCAGCAATTGTTTTCGCTTTTTTCAGAAGTTGGTCTAGAGCTGCTGGGTTTTGTTTGCAAAGAAATGAAAAGATTCTCCAGGATGCAATGATTAATAAGCTCTATCATTTTTTTACCCTGAAAAAAATATGGTGAAACAGTGAAGATTGAGTTTGAAAGAAATGCTATGCTCATTTCTATATCCTTGATTATGGTCTTTCACAACTGAAGCTACCGTGTGAATTGGTGGCTTCAGCAGAAGTCAACATTTTCAGGTAAAATTATATGTCATTAACTGATGAAAAGGTCCTCCCTTTCAGGTAATTTCCAGTCACTTACAGAAATTTCTCAGTTATTTTAAAAATTATTCATACATACCTGAAGAGGCAGTTGTGGGCTGACTTGTAGAAAATGTAAATGGAGTTGTTGTAAAAATGCCACATTTAAAGATGTTTCTACTTATTGTTCCATTGACATCACATGTTGCACTGAAACACCATCCAGCTCCATCTGTGGTGTTGTAGATGAGTTCACCATATTTATAGCTATTCCCTTCATAAATACAGTGGCAGGCTGTAATTCAGAAGTTTATTATTAGGCATCTATGAAAAGATAATATCCAATATTTCATTTTCTTAATAATTTCTCTTAGCTGTCTTACCTTTATCATCGAACTTGCACTCTAAACCTTCTGATGTGCACTCACTGAAATAGAAAGCATAAAACCCCATATATGTTTTGATCGTGAAGTAATTTGATTAGTCATCTTTTTGAGATATACTGGTATCAAAAGGAAAGGCACTTTATTTGTGCTTGTTCCTTGAGTGTCCAATTGGTTTTGGCTTCTTTTTGGCCATTATGTATTTTCCCAAATTTTTCTCTATATTAAACACAAACTTAGATTTTAAATATTATGCAAAGCTAAAGGTAATGCTAAAGGTAAAATTATGTAAAGCTAAAGGTCATTATGGAAACTGTCCTTATTTCCTTTGTATCACTTTTCTTGCAGTTGCATTGTTTTTGTACTAAATAACACACTAAAAAGGGAGATTCTAAATACTCAAGTAGGTCACTATTAGATATCTTCTGGTATTTTTCCTGCCACGGGATTGTGAAACAGAGAAAACCTGGTCACAAAGGACATTTGTTCTTTATGTGTCTTTCTGCTGAGGATTTGCAATATAATCAGGAGCAAAATCAATAGAACATAAAAACACGTAAAAATGTCTTACTAATGTAGTAAGAAAATTGCCATTAGATAGTAAGGCATTATTTTTACCCAGGCAGCATAACCTAATCCTGTCATGTACATGGAGCATGCAATTTTTCACTGCTGTTATGATGTTTTTCCCTTGTATATGATGAGACTGGTACGTTGAGTCTTACCAAATATTACATTCATCCCGTTTATATATCTTTCCATCTTCATTATCATAACAGTCACAGAGATTAACACACTTCATCTGATCCTCGTGAAAATATGGCTTGTCTGGTGGGCAGTTTGGGTAGCAGCCTGGAGGAAGGAAGGAGGCATGTGCAAGGCAGAAAAGGTAAGAATGAGATCCAGTCAGTGGAAGTTTTACTTGTGAGGAGTGCATTTACAGGTCTTGTTTTGAATTGTCATAATGTTTTTACTTCATTTTTTCCAGTAACTCTGGTAATAATGGAGAGTACTAGCATCAGCAGAGCTCATCTACAAGGACTTAGTCCTAGAGATCTTTTTAACTCCAGTTACCATAATCTGCCTCCATTCATGTGGGTGTAGTGCTATTGAAGAAAATTGAATTGTGCAAATACAGCTGATGGAGGAAATATACTCCATTAAAGACAATTAAATATTTAATAATATGTACCCACTAAAAGGTACTTGCAGCTCTTTTTACCTTCTAGACCTGGCAAGTCATTGAGGCATTTTCCACTTGGGTTCCTGCAAGTCTTCATACAGGAGGCTCCACAAGGCTTGTAGTGCCATTCACATTCTCCTTGTTGATTGTAGTAATCACAGAACAGTGCTAAGGAGAAACAGAAGGTTGGACATTCAGAAAAAAAAAGGAAAGGAAAAAAAAGAGAGCAAATAGTTTAAGCATGAAAAATCTACAGAGTTTACAACCCACATATGTGAGATACACAGAGTGTGTCTCAAGGATATCAGTGAGGCACTGTACATTTAAATACACTTCCAGAAAAAGTGTTTATGACATAAAACTCACGACAAATTGATGGGCTTCTCCAGGCTACACATACACCAACTTCACTACATGCTTGAGCATAGGCAGCTACTGCTGTACAGAAGCAGTCACAGTCTCCTCCACTGTCGCAGGCACAAGCGTCTGTCACACATGCTTGGTAATACTTTGCTGGTTCAACCTGTTATTAAACAGAAATGTAGTACACTATACATTCTGCCCTCTAAATTATTTCTTAATTTTGCTAGAGTAATTTTCTTTAAACTTTAGTATCTTAGAAGAAAGGCCTACACTGGTTCTTTCTCTTTATAAGACAGTATTAAACACCCAAGGTGATACCAAATGGTACATCTAAATCACGTATTGACAGATTTTTAGACACCCATAGATGTGTCCTGGTTAAAGATTAGATTAATTTTCCTAAGAAATGTTAGGCAACTCCACAGAGTTACCTGGCAATATTTGGTATGTACATAGTGTCAGATAAAGGCTACTGCTAATACTTCATTACTGTGTTGTCAGTATGTTAAGATTGTGTTCTGTGCCTGGTATATGAGAATTTTTCTTTGAGTCAGGCTAAAGGGAAATACATAGTAATTATAAAATTATTATTCTTTTGTATTACATTGATAATTTTTATGAACCTATTGTCATTTTATTTCTGATAGAGATAGGGACTACAAATCTGTCCTGTTGAGTAGGATTCAGATTGGAATTTTCCTGACACTGTGTGAAGTGAAACATGCCAATAAATGAGGCATGAATATTAAAACATATGAGGATAGCACCTTCAATAACATGCAGGCTTAATTTTCACACAGTAAAATGTGTATGCCCTGGTATACCTGAGAGTGACAGGCGGCAAAGACATTGCTGTTGATGATGCTACACTGCTTCTCTGACCAGGACTTTCGGTAAGGATTGGTAGAACATGGGTCCTTGATGCTGTAAGCATCAGGACATGTAGAGGATACTTTCCAACTGTTTCCAAACTCTAAGACATTCTCCACTACGGACTGACTCCTTGTAGTAAAGTCATTCATGCTGTTGCCGTCATAATTTCCACAGAGGCCACAGATCTGGCCCTGCAAAAGGAAGTAAACAAAATTACGGATGTGAGACAACTTTAAACAACATCAGAGACTGAAAAAAATATTTAAAATTTAGCTCTTAGAATGGTGCCATTACATTCTATCAGTCCTGAACATCTTCATGCTCTGTTTCCTCAGCAACAGAACATGACCACTAAGACGGATACTGTTTTTGATTTTTCTTCTTTCAAATCTGTATAGTCGAAACAGTTTTGTCATTGTAGCCTTCTGCTTTGATAAGACATGAGTACTCACAGTTATTATTTGGAGAATCAGAAAATTACAAATGTAGTGTGTTAGGTAAGGGCATAGAGATTTGGGGATTTTAGTGAATTAGTGAAAATTTAGTGAATTTCTAGTGAGTTTTAGAAGGATTCGTAGACTTTAGAATCATTCAGAAGACCTGAGAGTTAAGGTTGAATAGTAATGGTGTCCTGCAGGCTTTGAAGGTAAACAAACTCGAATGTTAACCAAAACAAGGGGAAAAGAATGTAAAACATTGAAGCTATTTGGTTGAAGAGCTCATAGCAAATGACATAATGTTGAAAGGATAAATATTCATGGAGCAATTTGCATATGTATGAGACAAGGGGTTAAAGATGGGTGACAACTCCGGGTGGCCCTCTTTTGGCACCTGGCAAGGGCAGGGGACACTGCTGTGCCTCTTCCTTGGCTCTTAGGCCAAAAATAAACTCTTTCTGTAGCATGCAAGCAATTACCTGGAGTCCTGACTGATTTTCCTTAAATCAGTTAACTGATCAAGCCATGCATTTAAGCTTTGTTTTATACAATAGAAGAGCATATGAAAACCCATCCTTATAAAGCTGTCATAAGGATTACTAGTTCAGCCACATAACTTACTGATGGAGCCTTTACCACTAAAACTACTTATGGGCATACAAAGCAATTACATTTTCCTTGCATATCCAGAAATATCCATCATTCTAAATGTATGGATCTGTACAACTGTGATAGTCTGCAACAGATGCTATGCTTTGTCTATGAGTCTAAGGTGCATAGTTTCCGAATTACTATTATTTTTATAAAATGCCAGTGTGTGAGGCAGCAAAAAAACATATGGTACTGGGACAAGTTTGTATATCTAGTTCTAAATTATACTTGAATTACATATATAATTTAAATATCACTGTTGTATGCAATAAAATAGCAAATTCCCTATTTACTGCAGGTTTTAGTACTTATATACCACAATCTAGGAAAAGGAATATGACAATGGGACTGCATTTTCCTTATCACCTGTGTAGTTATATGCTTGAAAAATATGTAGTAGCATCCAAGAGGTTTTGACTCATAATAGACTTCCTTGCTCTTAAAGTATGACAATTTGATTTATGTGTCAATGAGACCAGGAAATAATGGATTACCTTCAAGATCATGACTACCCAATTTATTCACATGTAGTTATGTAATTTTAATAAGATCTATTAACCTTTACCAAAGTTCAGTGGGTAATTTTAACAAAGTCCAAAAGAACAGTTTGCCAACTCAAGTTCTGAAAGCTGCCTTCAGAGCTCAAAACGGCAGCAGTATGATGATATATCTGCCTGAAGTACCAGAGGAGTGAAAATCAACATGGGATTTCCTGCAGAAATGCTAGATCTTGACAGGGTCTCTACAAAATTCACACCTAGTCAAATCTGGACTGTAAATTGCCATTTAACTCATAGTTCCGCACCTTAAAATGAGGTCTGAGCTTCATGAAGAGGGTGGTTTTCTTGTCCCACATGAGGATCAGTCCACTTGTGGTCTCAATTACCAAGTACATACCCATGTAGCGAACTGTGTATGGCATCTCATCCTTTTGTCCTCTCTTTACTACACTGACATGTTCTTCACCAAGTATCAGTTCATAGCTCTGAAACAAGAGGAATAGGCCATTAGAAATGAGCTCAGTAGCTACAGCTGTGCTCTGAAACATTTTTGTGCTTCTAAGAGTACTGTGAATAGTTTATATAATGAAAACAAATAATCAAAATGCAATAAATCAAAACTAGATAGTTCAGATATCAGGTTCTTGGAAGTGTGGTAAAAGGTGTTTTAAATGGCATGGGCCAAAAAAGGGTCTTTTGCCCATCGTAGAGGAACTACTTTGCATAAAATAAAAGAATCTTCTGACATGATAGGCTAAGTTTCTACAGAAGACTATTTTCCTCTAGATCTGTAATTTTCTCAAAAGTAGTAGAAGACAGTGTGGAAAATAGAAAACATAGAAAGCTAGGGAGACCTACCAAATATTTCACTTGCATTTGATGTAAACCTGATTTGATAGTTGAATTGCTTTTTAAAATATTTTCCAACTTCCTTGAAGCAATGGCTATCCAGGCTTCTCCTAAGCCTTAACAGATACAGAATGAAACTGGCCTGTGTGTAAAACCTTCTTACCTCCAAGAAAACTTTGATGGATTTTGAGCAAGTTGTCCCAGTGTTGCCACAGGGAATATTTTCAGTGACAACTCTGAAGGTCCCATTGGCTGTGCCACTCTTCCCACAGTGGTCCTAGATAGAGAATAAAAATATAAATATATTAAAAAATATATTATTTTTACAGACACAATCAAAATTACCTCTCATTTTGCTAATGCTAACTATCAGTACCTGGACTAGTGTGTATTCACAGTTTCCATTGAAGCTGAACCTTTTATCATCAAAGGTATTATAATGGCCATCTCCATAAACGGCACAAGTGCCAAGACACTGATTTTTGGTACATTCCCACTTCCTGTTCTTGCATACACTAGAGAAGAGAATAAAATATTTTAATAACAATACAACTCACTGTTTCCAGCAATCCATGTTTGTTTGGCAATTCATCCCTGGTTAATGTTATATTTATTCTGGAGTTAAAATAGTCTTTTACATTTTTCATTTTCATGTAAAGAATTAAAACACACTTCTGTTCTACTACTCTGAATACATTAACTGCAAAATGGGATACTTAATGAACCCTGTAGTCCTAAGGGTTTCATTAGGCTTTGGCCATCTGACATATATGTGTATCAGAAGGCAACTTGCAACTGTGTAATCCAAAACTAAAGGATCCATCAGCTGATTAAATGTCCAATACAAATCTTTCCTCACTGCTGTATTATTTTAAGGTCTTTAGAAAGGCAAATGATGGAACCAGAAATGCTACTTCCACAGATGTATTTACCAGGTGTTACAGTCAATGTTGATGGTTTCCCCAGGCTGATACATGACTTCATTGTGAATACATGGACATTCCTCTTCAGGAATACAACCACCATTTCCATCTAACACAAGCCCATTTGGGCACACACAGCCAGATGTACATTGTGAGCTATACTGGAAAAGACAAGAGAAAGACATAATTTCAAAATTAAATAATCGCATTAGAAAAAGGAAAATTAGATTCTCTTCATGTCTTTATGTGTTCTTGTTGCTGTCCAGCTGTAATGAGAGAAAACTATGTAATACTTCTAGGACAACATAACAAAAAGAAAGTTATTAGCCATTGATTTAATAAAATATAAATCTGGTAAATATAAATGTTTTATGTATGCCTATCCTGGTTGTTCTGCGGAACCTGTGAGATTTGAAATTCATTGGATCTTTTACTTTGTAGTGGGTGCAGTGATTGAATGGACTTTTAAGAAGAAAGATGAGTAAAATATTCTTTCAGTTTGGTTGGGTTACATTGAAATCTATTTATCTCATTTGGTACTCATTCATGAAATAGGATGTGGCCACCAAGAACCTAGATGGAGTAATATAATTAGATGTACAAGAGGTCCATAATTGCAGCATGGTATGAGAAAGAATCATTTCTCCTGGCCAGGTTTTAGCCACTATATTTCTCCTACAGAAGTTAAATGTGTGATAGAGCCCTAGGCTTTTCACTACTAGTTACTGTTACCTGCAGTAGCTGAAGAAAGATAGACAATTTTAAGAATAAATTTGGATGTCATTTTATTATATTTTGAGCTAAGGATCCCATTGTTAATGCTTCATAATATAGTTACAGGCTTCTTCTACAAGAATAAAGTATCTGTGCATACATGTGAAGTAGATCAGATAGACCAATTACTTTAGCAGTAAGAGCATAGACAAACCCTGGAAGCACCATTTCATTCAGGCATGACATACTTACACACTGCATATCCAGAGTCTGGCAACTTTTTTGACATTCTGCTCCAGTTTTTCCTGCAGTGATGTTTCTACAGTCAAAGTAGACCATGGGAGATTCACAGACTAGAGGAAAGAAAGAAAGAAAGAAAAAAGTGAGAGCAGTAAAGAAATGGTATAGGGCTTATTTCAGAGCTGTAGCCATTATAACCATCTAGAAATTCTTTGGAATTTCTCTGTTTCAGTTAGTAGACATTGTTGTCCCTATTCAATCTGCTGATTAGATTTACTGCAGAGCACTAGATTCCCAGAAAAAGAGCACACTGTATTTTGTTGAAAAAAGTCTCTATGTAAAAAGAGGTCTTACGATTGGTCTAGGGTCACTCCTGCCTTTTATGATCACAGAATCACAGAATCACAGAATATTATGAGTTGGAAGGGACCCACAAGGATCATCTAGTCCAACTCACCATCTA
>WEKX01024276.1:49874-63393 GCA_013390025.1 Pitta sordida
TGATAACTGTTGCACTACAACTAAATGAGAAATCTATTAGAAATCCATTAAGGAGAATCAATTCTATGAATACTCTGTGCAAAATCTGGAAAAGAGAATAAAAAATAAGTGGAAGATTAATTTTACCTGGAGTTGGATTTGGTGCTCCAATGCAATTCAGTCTTCCCTGGATGCAAGTGCTGTGAGAGAGGAAAAAACATTTATTTTTTCTCTCAAACCACATATGGAGATGGAGAGCTGCTCCATCAGACAGATGTCAGATTGTCAAATCAGAATTTTCAAAGATACTCCAAAATAACTGTTTTGCAGCCTCAAGAAAAAATTCCCTCAATATCACCACACATGCTGCTGTCATATGATACCCAGTATTGCTTAACAGCAATAACCCTTCACCAAGTTTCTTGCCCTTCTCTGGATTCACTCCAGCACCTCAATGACTTTCTTTTTGTGAGAAGTCCAAGACTGAACACAAGATTTGAGGAGTGGCCTCACCAATGCTGAATACAGAGGGACAATCACTGCCCTAGTGTCAAAGGCTTTATTAAATTCCAGGTAGACAACATCCACAGCCTCATCCACTAAGTGGGTCACCTTGTCATAGAGGGAAATCAGGTTGGGCAAACAGCACATGCCTTACCTAAACCCGTAGTGGCTGGGCCTGATCCCCAGGTTGTGTCATATGTGCCACATGATGGCACTCCAAGTTATCTGTTCCATAGCCTTCCCTAGCACCATGGTGGGGCTGACAGGCTTGTAGTTCACCAGTTCCTCCTAACCTGTGTTGTAGATGAGGATCACATTTGCTAACCTCCAGTCAACTGGGACCTCCCCTGTTAGCCAGGACTGCTGACAAATGATTGAAAGTGGCTCAGTGAGCACTTCCACCAGCTCCCTCAGAACTCTTGGGTGTATCCCATCTGGATGCATAGACTTGTGTGTATTTAAGTCGTGTAACAGGTCGCCGATAATTTCACTTTTTATTGTAGTGGCTTCATTCTGTTCTCTGTCCCTGTCTTGCAGCTCAGGGGAATATGTACCATTCATAAAAGTTGAAAAGAAAATTGAGAGAACTTGAAGTTGAAGAGAAGAGCACCCTATTACAATTCAGGAGGCAGGATGAAAACAGTTTAAATGTTACAGATTTTAATGGGAAAATATATGTACTACTGCTTGAATGTTTTTCAAAGATTCACTTACCATACACGCCCATTTTCATGGACAACTTCTCCAAATGGTACGGGAGATCCTCTGTAGTAGCAGGGGCATTCATTAGCGGGCACACATTTGCCACTCTCAGCCATGTAGGTTCCATTTACACAGGTGCAGCCGTCAACTGGGACAAACTTAATGTTGCATGTGACATCAGGCTCACTCAGAGACCGACAAGTGGGTTGACAGGAAGAGATGGTATAGCTGTAGCTTAGGGATTTTGGGCATGAGGTGGTGTATTTTGCTTGAGAGAGGAAAATTAAATAGATTGTTAATTCCAAATGGTAAATCCTCATGAGAAAGAAAACTCAACATAGGCAGTAGAAATAAATGTAAACAATACTGTACACCTCTTCTTATGTTGCATCTTTCAAGTAAATATATTTCTGAAAACTTGCAGAAGTAGATCTGAAAAGCTACTGTACATGTGAAGTAAGTGATGCAGAAGCAAATAATTTTCCAAATGAAAGTTCAGGAAGAAACCTCCATTTGGTGCTGCCATTCGTTGCCAAGACTTCTAAACTCCTTAACATACGAGACAAGATGTATCCCTGAATGTCTTCTGGTGTGCTGAAAATGGAGATACTGCATGAGCAGAACCCAGCATGCACCGTCAAAGACTTGTCACTTGCAAGTGTCCTGGTTGTCATTACTAGTACTGTTATTCTAGTGTCGCATTTTCTCTGCAATAAGTTATGACAAAGCTGTAGTGAAATTCAAAATTGCACAGAAATAGCTGGAGGCACTTTCATAACATCAGTCTCTTTCCTAATCAAGCTGCATCTCCCATCTATTCATGTTCCCTCTTCTTAGCAATTAATTGATTCTAAGAGGACAGCAGAGATTTACTTCCAGGAGAGCACTTAACAAAATTCCTTCCTCAACGGTTACTGACTTGTCTAGAAATGAGCAGAAAATTAGCTCTGATCAGCAGTTCCTATTGATTTGTGTTCTTAGGAAATGGGATAGTTAAGAGTACTTACAGCAGACATCAGTCCTCCATCCCTGCAGCTGGATTCCTTTTGCAGCACAAGCTCTCACGTAGGAAGACAGGGCTGCACACAGGCAGTCCTCACTATTTTCACAGTTACATGTATCAAACATGCAGTTCTAAGAATGGAGAGAAAAGTAAAGTCTCAGTACTATTGTCAATCTAAAAAACCCAATGAACATTATCTTTCTGGTCTTATTCCCTAACCCTTCTTTAGATATGCTCGCTCACAGACACCCAGTAACATAGCTTTACCACTGTCTAGTCTTTGTCTAAGTTGCCTGGCAGGGGTAATTCAGGTAGTGGAAATTCAGTTGATATCTGCAGTTATTATCAGGAAATAGTGGTCTTCAAGTCTGTTATACGTTTAAGAGCTTCATGGTCCTCTGAACCATACTGATGGATATGCTGCACAGTAGCATACAAAGCTCTATTCGCAACATGCAGTCCAGACATATCATTTTACTGGTTTCCATACCTGGATGACTCCTAATGAGAAGAACGATTTGTAACACATTGACAGCAAAATAATTACAATTATGTAATGGGTTTTCTCTGCCAAGTGGCTATTAATGAGATAGCAGGCTGATGAGATGACAACTCGCTGAAATTCCAACAGGCATTTTCTGCTATATGTGTAAAACTATCCAGGAGCAAACAGCTGCCTCTTCATTTGCAAACAAGTCAGGATCTTGAAGCCAAGACTGACAATTGAAATAAGGTAATGTTACAACACAAACAGAAACACATGCTGAAAGAAGGAAGTGCTGCAGTACAGAAATGAAGATACAGGCATTGCATAAGTCATGTCTGGAGCAGTCCCTTTCTGGTAGCTAGTTACAATGATTCTGTTTCTATTGCTTCTAAAGGGAAAAACAGTCTAACAAAGTACCGTGTGGTAAACAGAGGGATTCACTGCATAGTGACAATCAGCAAAAGGTCCTTTGCTGTCAGTTAGTAGTCCACACCAATGCTGAGCATATTTTTCTGTGAAAAGAAGGAACCATACAAACGCACATTACTCTTTGTATTTCATTATTCACAAAATCACACTGCCCTGGTCTATGAATGCAGTTCTGATATTTCATTAAATCTCTCCTTCTCCAATCTTTTTTGTTTTGGTTTGGGTTTTGGTTAGGGTTTTTTTTGGGTGGTTGGTTTTTTTGTCCCCATTCAGCTTGTAGGCTAAGGGTCCTAAAGCCAAAGAAGAGGACTTACTGAAAGGGATGAATAAAAGGTATCAAAAGATACTCCTGTAATCAGTTCTCTAATATCAAATTGTCAGCTGAGATATCTACTCTGTTTTCAATGACCTTCAGCTATATTTCTATGACTTTCTTTACTTTGTTATTTATCTTCAGTGCTTTCATTTTCAATATTTGTTTCAATTGCAGGTTTTTACCAAATAGGTTGGTCTTTATTTTATTTATCTTTGCTTTCTAACAGACCTGTTTTCCTTAGGGATGAGCAAAAGGGAAAAAAGAACAAACTAGAAAAAATTTTAAGAAGCACGCACCATTATCAATGCTGAGTGCACAAGGGTTCTCAAAACTCTGCTGGATATTAGGGCATGAAGCCTGAGTTTTCCATGTATTAGCAAATGCTGTTGCTGTTCCTTCAATTATTCCACTTATGACCTTGAAGTCATCAGTTTGGATATTGTTGAAATTTCCACAGAGACCTGTTGGAAAAGCAGTAAAAAGTTTATACTGCTCATGCTACACAAAAGGCATTAATCAAGGTATTATTATATTTCATTCACTTACCGCAAGTCCGTTCTTTGAAAATAGCATCCAATCGCACATACACTTGCATCACGGGTATGAGCTGGATTTCAACCTGGACCCCAGAGTTTGTGTCCATCATAATGAAGAATGATGAAGGTCTGAACATGGTGACATTAGCTACACATGAGAAACAAAATGATCACTTTCAGAATCAGGTCAAATGCTGGAGACATAATACTGTTCTTCCTAAATTTCCATCAAATTTGTTGCAAATTCTGATGTGAAATAAAGCCAAACTTTATGAAAATGAATCAGAAATCAAAATTTACAATTCAAAATTTACTTGCAGCTACCAACTTATTAACTTTATTTCCTGTCTCAACATAAGCAGTTGAAGATTACTACTGCAAGGAGTGTAAATAGGAAAATCTGTATGACACAGAGAGTTAAAAAGAATGCTTCTATTTTTGTTTTAAGCTTGTACAGAATACATTGGAGCCCTCAATAAGGAAATCTAAAGGTCAGAGATATTGCATGGAATCATTAACTACTGAAACAGAACAAAAATAAATTTTTTTTCTAAGCAAGAGCACAGCAGTAGTGAAAAAAAAAGAAAAGGAGGTAAAAGAGGTGAACAGATGTCTTCTGCATTGGCAGAGAGAAGGAAGTAAAACTGAGAATGATCAATCAGGGGATTGTAGATGCTCTTTGCTACTGTTTAAACTCTTGACTATGCTTGTACTGTCCTTCATTTCTTTATGAGATCAAACATTTCACTTTACTTCACAAGAAGTTGTGTAATTCACCATTAGAGAATGAAAAATACCTGCTGACATGGGCAACTGTGTGTAGATGGAGTTCACAAACACACTACCATCAGGTTTGACCTCGATGAGCTGATAAGGAAGAGGAACATAAGGCAACTGTATGAATCAGAACCTTTAAAGGTCATCTAGTTCCAACCTCCCTGTCATGGTATGGGACACCTTTCACTAGACCAGGTTGCTCAAAGCTCAATCCAATCTCATCTTGGACACTTCCAGAGATGGGACATCCACAAATTCCCCTGGGCAACCTGTTCCAGTTGTCACCACCCCAGTAAAGAATTTCTTCTTTTTACCTAATCTAAACCTGCCCTCTTTCAGTTTGAAGCCATCCCCTCTTGTTCCATAACTTTGTACCCTAGTAAAATGTCCCTCTGCAGCTCTCCTGTAGGCTTTCTTTAGGGATTGGAAGGTGTTCCAAAGTTTCCCCAGGTCCTTCTCTTCTCCAGGCTGAACAACCCCTACTGTCTCAGCCTGGCCACATAAGAGAGTCTCCAGCACCCTGGTTGTCTTTGTGGCCCTCCTCAGGACCTCTACCAACAGGTCCATGTCCTTCTTATGCTGAGAGCCTGAGTGCTGGATGCAGCAACCCTTATGGAGTCTCACCAGAGTGAAGGAGAATAACCTCCCTTGACCTGCTGGCCACACTGCTTTTGATGCAGTCCAGGTTGGCTGTCTGGGCTACCAACCATGTGTGAAGAATAACTGTAGTCCAAAGAGTAATAATGATGATGATTCCAGTCATATTAATTAAACAGATATTCAATAAAAAGGGTAGATCTTTGTGATTTCACCTCCTCCTTTTTTCTACTTTGTACACTTTATTAATTTTCCCTGCCATGAAAGAATTACTATTAAAGTGGTTTTCTCAGCTTTTTAGGGGATTTCATAATCTTGTTTTCTTTGAACAGATCTTAGTGATGAATTATATCCCTTATTGTTGTAATTGCAGTTACTAACCTTAAAGTTCATTTTTTTCCATCTAATTGACAGAGAAAATAGGTTTTTTTCTGCTTTGTGAGTACAATGTATTTCTTCATGCAATTCCACAATTTGAAATTTATGGCTGATCTTATTTTCATAACAAAATCAGTTTCTTTCCCTGTGATTAAAAATAACATGTGCCCATCGCATATGCTGAACATTTGACAAAGAAATACAGCTCCCTGACTGATTAAGGCCTAGTTTCTTTTCTTCCCACATTTTTAATATGCTTATTTTGCATTCTTACAGTTTGTCCTTTGTTCATGTTGAGGGTCACTGCCTTTAAGCATGTCTCAGTGTCTGTTAGGCCACATTTGCGTAGTTCTACCAGGATGGTGAATGTTTCATCACTATAGTCCTGAAAAAAAGTGACAGCAGTTATTTCACAAAAATCTAATTACAGAAGCTTTCCGTGTAAAACTTTCTGTCAACTCTGAAAAAATATTTCTGTTTCTGGAGAAGATACAGACTCTCACAGATCCCTGACTTTCTTTTGCTGAAGATTCAGTTTTGCCCTCTTGTAATGATTAGGAAGAAGAAAACTAGAATCTGTATTTTATTGATTATATATCCATATGGATATCAAGATGGTTATCCATATTCATATTTGTTAGTTTTATTCATGCCAACTTCTAATGTTTGATTCAATTTACTGTAACTCTTATCTTTCTGCAGCTCTTATCAATGCTAGACAAAAATTTCAGATAAAACATGTTTCAGGTGATCAGGTATTTCTTTTTATTGAATTGTACAGGTGAGGAAAAAAGAAAGCAGAGAACAGACAGAAAAAGCCCCTAAAAGATCAAAACATTTCATTTACACATCTGTAATTAAATATTTTATTTATGATTAACTTCTAATTTTTATATTTCTTTTGAGTTAAATGTTTAAAAATATTCAAAACCTAAGTGCAACATATTAGTTAACTTGAACTCCTTTTCTGTATTTGAACTTCACAGAAATTAAGCAAATTTTGTCTTGTAATCTGAATTTATTTTAAGAACTTAGAGTAATTTTTCCAACTAGTACCTTTTGCTCAAATACCATGCAATAGAGCAACATGGCAAAAATTATGTGATTTAGCAGGAAAGCTGGATTATTCCTACTGAAGAATGTATGCTAAGCAAGTGCTTTAAAAAGATGATGCCTTTCAATGACTCTATCACAGAACTGGAAATTTTCCAGTGAACACCATATAGGATGCATGACATCCTAATAGTTAACTGATGATTGTCCTTTGAATTGCAGCATAGTAAACATCTGGCTAAGTGGCAGGTAATTTAATATTTGCATGTCAAAAGTGCCAACTTTCACAAGTTTTGATTGGGATCAGGTTTTCTTTCTATAAATATATAAGGCTTTATGAGCTAGTAAGATCTGAGTCCCACCTTAGAAAGGACGTAGGTGCAGTCTCCGTGGAGATCATAACGTCTTTTGTCATATGTGGAAATGTGCGAACCTCCCTCTACTGAACATGTTCCTGGGCATGACATGTCTTGGCAATTCCACTGGCCTCCATTACAGGTACTGGAAAGATAGAATTATCTGAAATCAGTAACAGCAGTCCAGAGTAAAAGCATATACAGTGACATTAGGTTCAGAAGGTTTGCTAATGCTTTTCCCTTCAAGCTGTAGTTTGACACACAGTGAATTTGGGTGTAAGACTTTCCTAAACACTGTGAACTCGTGATGGCTTACATTAAAAGGAGTGACTCTGGGAACCATTCACCTTGTTCTCTATCTTTGGACAAATGGACCTTCCAAAAGTGGGTAACTAGTTGTTTGGGTTTTTTCAGCTGACACAAAGCACAATGACAAAATATCTTTTGGTTTGGTTTTGTTTATGGTTCTTTTAGAATACAGTTTTATCATAAATACATGAGGAAGTGCAACTTCATGCCTACTCTTTATGCAGATTGTGTCTATTTTCTAAGATGATGTGCTAGTGTAAAAGGACAGGATTAATAATTGTGAAATGGAGCCTGTATTGTGTCATCCCTTGCTTTTGTCCAGAGAACATAAATATTTACAAATACATTAGTGACTGCAGCTTCATTCCTCTTAGGGAACTCCAAATGTTTGAACAAAACAAACAAAGAGGAAACATTTTAATTGACTGGTGAGAAATCTAAACATTGTAAATCCTTGCTTTGATCACCCGGAGTTAGAGTGCTAAGCAAGTCATGGCTGTTGCTAAATAAAACAAATAATGTTCTTTAGGAGTATTTTGGAACTGTAATGGTCAATAAAATACACATGTCAATTACCAGTGATGCAATAGCATATAATAAACTATTAAAGTCATTAAATATATGAGAGGAAATAGTGAGTTAAAAAAGCAACAAAGGTTACCAGGTCTGGCATGGCTCTGAAAAAGAAGTCCCTGTAGCATAGGTGTTGCCATTGTAAGTACAGGAGCACTGCTGCTGGGGAATGCAGCCAGAATTGTTGATGTCATCAAATACAGTCCCTAGATTAAAAAAAAAAAAAAAAAAAAGAAAAGACAAAACCTGATGAATTAAAGAGGCATTTCCTATAAA
Organism: Pitta sordida; assembly: GCA_013390025.1. Classification (NCBI taxonomy): domain Eukaryota; kingdom Metazoa; phylum Chordata; class Aves; order Passeriformes; family Pittidae; genus Pitta; species Pitta sordida. The sequence continues at coordinate 58,150 of WEKX01024276.1, forward strand.
CCTTTTTTTCACAAATCCTAAATACCATCTTAGAGACAGATCTGCAGCTGTTGTGGATGGAGGACCTACCAATGCTCAGTGCAGGATTCAACCTTTGTGAACTTAAAATCCACCTGCTCTGAAAGGGGGACTTATTGTAGCACATGTGCCTGGTGAAAAGACTGGTCTTGGACTGTTACAGTCTTTTTTTCCTGCTTTTCAAATATTGGACATGTATTAGCAATTATTTCAGGCATCTTTTCTCATCTGAGACATGACAAATACTTTTCACTTGCAGCTGTGAAAAATGTAAATACATGAGACTCAAACCCCATGGAACCTGCCCAAATCCTACAGGTAAGCTATTGTTTTTGAGATCAGAGATGTGAGTACTTAAGGACTTGCCTGGGGGGCAGAAACAACCATCAATACAGTGTTCTTCACAAAACCGAGATCGCTCAGGATTCGTGCATGTGTCAGCACAGGGGGTGTTGCACTCCTGGTACTCCATGTTGTAAGGACAGATCTTGGCTGAAATTTAAAAGGAAGAAAGATTGCTTTTTTTTTCAGTCAGAAGTATTTCTAGTTCATTATATATGTAAATATATATATATATCCATTTAAGGTAGGCAAGATAATTTTTTCAGGTAAGTTAAAAAAATACACTGAACTGCAGATTGGCCACCAGGTCCCAGATTTGCAAGTTTAATCATGTAGACCCATATTTTACTGTTGAGATGTGCATTCCGTGACTGGTGCTGAACTGGCTCAATGACTGGATTTCTAGGGATAGCAAGGTAATGACCCCAGAAAGTCAGGAAGGTCTGTCTTTCTACTGAAGGCTCCCTTCCCATGAATACCCGTATTGCTAGTGAAATATAAGACTTCCTAAAGCCATAGTGTATTTGCATTTTCAGATACCATCAGGAGGGCAAAAAACCTCATGGGGTTTTTTGGGGGGGCAAATGCTAGTAACAGTATCAACAGCTACCCCACCATAATCCAGTATGTGTGTAAATCAGTGTAACCCCCTCACTACCAAACAAGAGGAGATAAATAAGTGGTTTACTAGCCAAACACCTGTGAAGATCCAATCTGTTAATAATTGAGAACAACAAATGCTGTAGTCACCATGAGAAAATTAGAGAAAGAGGAATACAAGCAAGCAAGCCAGACTCATTCTTTCTTATTTTTTCTCCTTTATTTTCTTCATTTACTGTCCCATTTAATTAAATTACATATTGACTCTCATTAGAGTGTCTGTGTAAGTGTTTGATAGCATTTAATCCAGCCTGCATTAAAATCCTTACCTGTTTTGCTGAAGTCTTCATGCTGGAACTCAAACATTAGAATCCTCTGAAGAATACAATGTTTAATAGCCTGTAACTTCTCAGTCATCCTCAGCATCATTTGCAAGCTTATTGTTTATTAGTTATTGAGATAAAAGGGGGCTGTCTCCAGTAATACTTACGGCACAGTTTTGACGTTCTCCAGTTGAGGGGATGCCCACCAGCATGAGCACACTGCCGGGAGTATTCTGCAAAGGTGTCACAGATACATGAGGCGTTTTTAGTTTCTTCAGAGCGGCACAGGTCATCTTGGCAAGCTGTAATGTAGTCTCTAACATCAACTAGCTCATTACACTCAGCAAATGCAGAGCTGGTCAACGTTTTCTGGCATATGTCATCCTTTGGAGAGGAAAAAAAAAGTAAAGAACTTTCAGTAAATAGAAAGAAGCTCTTTTTTTGCTCGGGTATTGTTACTTTGTATAATTATTATTTAATAGAATTTTATAGCCATCTTTAAGTTACTGTTGCCTGAGGTCTTTTTCTTTTGACCTGTCTGAAGCTGTAGGAGGGAACAGATAAATTTGAAAGAAAAAAGAAAGAATAGTCAAAAGATCCTTACAACATTGTCAGAGCAATTATATGTCGGGGTAGAAGTGGGGTCTTCACAGTGTTCTGTTGGCCCATCCATTTTCTGCATATTCCCGAATTGCAAGGCTGTCATCCTAATATCTGCAGAAAAGAAGTTTAATAATGAAGGCGGGGGGAGTTGTTCAGTACAACCACCTGCTATTTTTTTCTTTTCTCAAGAATTCAGCTAAGACTGGCTAAGGCAGTTAGTTCCCTTAGATCTTTAAATATGAGCATCACCCTTACAACAAATGTTGTAATTACAACTATGTTGCTGCCTCAATGTACCTTGCACAGCATCCTGGAAAAAGTAAACATTAGAAATTCTCAGCCTATTATGCCTAGATGTACACTAGGATTTTTACAAGAAAAATTGCAAACTCTTTCCAGATTATATTGAGCCCATGTAGGGAAGATTAAAAAATAATCTAAACAGGGATTTGGAAAATGGAGGCTCCAGTAAGACAAAGTTTAGGAAAATGCTAAAGCTGGGGATTGTTTAAAAAGATAAAGGTAAGATCTTACAAAGATTATGCAATTTAGCAGGGAAATGTGGATATGTGAATTTAAGACAGAACTGAAACAAGAAATGTACTGCCTACAAAATTCAATTCCCTTTTGTTTTATTGAATATATTTCTATATTATTTATCTTTTTAGTGAAAATCTGGGCCATTTTTATGAAGTTAACTGATTAGGTATATCAGCATGGTGTACAACAATGGCATACAAGAAATATGCAGTCAGTTGTTAGCACCAGTACCGTATTTAAAGCTTAAAGTATTAAATCACGTTATCTGACATCTGTACTACATGTTTTTAAACAGAGATTGAATCATATGTTCTGAGTAAACAATTTAATAGGATAGGAAAGAGGAATGCTGATGCTATCAAAGATAAACAATACCCATACAAATCATGTTGGAGACCCTGTAAACCAATTTTTATGATTTAAAAAACTTACTGTTTGAAAAAAACTCGTTGTAAATTGGAAAGCCATTGAAGTCCCCGCAAAGTCCGCAAGTCTGATTGGCATATTTCTCACTCAATTCCAACTAAAATGATGGATAGTAAGTTGATAGAAGTTACTGTAAACATTCTAAAAACCACAGAAAACACTTGAAGCTACTGCCTATAAGCACTTTTTTGTGAGATCTGTTGTATTTTATTTAACAATTTAATTCAAACATGGAGGATAGAATAAAGAGTTGGCTTGGATTTGATTTAGATGCAGAGTCTAAGCTATTGATGCTATTGATACAGACTTAAATTTTCATCTGTGCTGCTCTCAGGCTCTTTCTATTAATTCTTCAGGAAGAAAACCAAGTCCACAGCAAAAATTAAGTCCTAGGCATGTGAAATTCTGCTAGATATATATACACAGTGCCCTTGGAAGTCGCAGGGGGACGTGTCTGGGCAGGTCCTGCAAGTTATGCAATCTGTGAAGATAACAAAGCCTTGAATACTCAATTACCTCCTGCCCATAGCCATGCACCCTCCACGAATTATATCTGGAGGGCAGTCCTGGGAGTGTGGCTTGCACTGCAGCACCTCATTAAAGCAGAGGAAGTGCCTTTTGGTGCCTCCCAGACGTGGAATCCAGGGTCTGGGATGATATGTGCATGTTTGCAGTTGCACAACTCGCTGAAAATCCAAACGCAACTAATTGAATATGCGAATATGTGAACCGTGAATATGTGAGGTTCTCTGTATACAGTAATCCCTCGCTACTTTGCAGTTCACCATTCACAGCTTCAATACATTGTGGGTTTTTTCCTGCCAGTTTTACCCGCTTTACTGTATTTACCATAATTACTGTATTTACCGCTACTTCATGGATTTTGCTTACCGCAGCATCGTTCTGAAACCGACCCCTCATGATATTTGAGGGATTACTATATTTGAAGAGGTAATTAGGCCCTGTAATAATATTGATAGCTAATAATATAATGAAAGTAATTTTTTCCTCCTATTTTAAACAGACATCTGCTATCCACTAGATGTAAATCCATGTAATTTTCTTCAGGACTACCTGGATGCAAACCTATCTTTACTAAGAAAGAATTTCTCAAGAATATGAGATAAAAAGGCAGTAGTAACCCCTAAACAGATAGGGACTGGCCTAATCAAAGATTAGTTCTGGGCTCTGAAGTTGTAGACAGGTCCAGGAACAGTTCTTACCAGGATGCTGTCATCTTCATTCCATAATAACACAATACCAATTTTGCTGACAACTTTCATGTAAATGCTGCTTTTCTCTATTGTAATACCAGATTGACTATAAGGCAGCTGAACTCTGGTAAAAAGCAGAAAGAATGGTAGTTAATTTCTGATCCAAGTGTTTGATAAGAAGAAAAGAAAAGCTTGTGGTATCCAGCATCTGTGGAGATTCTAAAAGAATGCATTTTTGTGGAAAGAAAAGCAATTAAAAGGTCCAATGTTATCAAATTTGTCTAAATTTGGATCCAACTTCTCAGAATTTTTCATCCAAATTTTATTTTTGAGGCAATATTTACAAGAAGGATTGATTTTCTGTGATAGGAATTATGTAATAGCATTTTATTCACTATTTATGTTGGTAAAATTGTCAGATTTATTAAAGGACACATAACTATTTCCCCCCCACTAAATACAACAAAGTACTGAGCAAGTTTGGAAAAAAGTCTGTGGTTACCTAACAAGTGTTATAAATAAACGTACCTGTTGCTATTGATCATGACAGCACCCTTTGTTAATTCAGCAACTACACCTTCAAGCTTCATGGTGATACGGTAGATTGTTGGAGCATTTGCCACTACTTTACGCCTAATCTGGATGTTGAAGTCCTCATAGGGAGCGTTGCAATGGGAGGCAAAAATGTAATTACAGAGCCCAGGGAAGGAGAATATGTCCCCATCAAAGGTCTTGAAGTGGAAGTTGCCCCATGTGCTGCATACTCGGCCATTGTGAGCAGGATTGGAAGCTGTGAATGAAAACTAAATGTTAAAGAATGGCTTCAAATTCATGGCCTTAACATGGTGAAAATCAAGTTGTCCAAGGCTTCATTTTTTCATTGAACAGTTTTCACCTACCTACCTACCTACCTACCTACCTACCTACCTACCTACCTCCCTCCCTCCCTCCCTCCATTTATTATTTTTTATCTATCCATAATAGAACTGGTTATTCCTTCATCACTCATATCTGTTACTCACAACCCCTATAAATGGTTATAGTTACGTTTATCTGGAGTTTAATTTATCTGCCTTTCAGCTAACACAACAGTTTAACATTATGCTTCTTAATCACCCTGTTTCTCCTCTTAATTATTGATGATTTCCCTTTACCAGGGCCTTTCCTCATTTGTATTA
>WEKX01024277.1:0-24366 GCA_013390025.1 Pitta sordida
TCCCTTCCAACCCAAACCAATCTGTGGCCATGGAGGAAGTCTTTCCCAAAAGGAAAGGAGGGGGTGTGGGGGAACATATGACCTCTAGCACCCAGAGAGCTCTGGAGATGTTCTGATGGTGGAGTCCCCATCCCTGCACGTGGGGATCCATCCAAGGAAGGACTGGCCGTGTCCCTCAGTGCTCTGGGCCGGGGACAAGGTGGGGATGGGGCACAGCTTGGACTCCATGGGCTGGGAGGGCTTTTCCAACCTCAGTGACGCTGTAACTCTGGTTTTCTGTGGTTCCATGATCACTGCTCTGCATTTGCAGCACCTCCTTCTCCTTTTTCCACACCTGGGAATGCAAATGCACGGAGCTGTTGAGGATTATTCCTGGGATTGGACTGGAACCTGCCTGAAGGCCTCCACACCTGTTTGCACCAGCTTGGGAAGCACTGGCGGTGCTTCTGTCCCCATTTTTCCTCCATCAAGTAGGAAAATCACTTCCCTGCTGAACCTGAGTGTCAGGGACCAAGTGTTTCTGCAGCTCCCCGTGTTTCTGCAGTGCTGAATTATTACAATGACAGGAATGTGAAATTAGCCTGGGCCAAGGCTTTGCCTAGAGGCAAAGTGAGGCCAAGAAAAACTAATACCAGTTTCTGCCATGGTTTGGAAGCACTTCTTAAGCACCAAAGCAAAATGCAACTATTTAGTGCAATTTTAAATTTTTTTTTAAAGTATTTTGAGGTCTGGCAAAGCTTTTGTGTGAGAGTTGTTTCCCACTTTTGCCAGGTTACAGAAATCATATTTTCCATCATAAAAAAACCCAAAGCAGACAGAACTGGTGAAGGAGGTGCTGGGGGAAACATGATTATTTGCCCTATTTCTCGCTCCACGCTGCCAAATTCCTGGGCTGTTACATAATTAGCCTTCTCTCCCCGTGCTAATCATGACAGCACGTGCTCTCCTGCCATACCCCGGGCACTATTGCAGGCTTTTATCCATATTTAAAATCTGTACCTTATGAGCTTTATTGAGAAATTGGAGGGGGAGGGAAGAAGGAGGAAGAAAATTTGTGATTTTTGTTGTCGTTGCCGTTTCCAGGTGAGATTTCTCCCTCTCAAACCCCATTTCCACCTGAGATTTCTCCATTTCCAACTCTCTTCTGACTTTCCTGCATTCTCTGCGGTTTTGCTGTTGGCCAAACCTGTGGTTTGTGGTGTGCCAGCATTCAAAAAAATCCATGTTTTTAGGGAATTTTTTGGACCTGGGGAGCGTTCCTGAGGCACCAGCCCTGCCTCAAGACCTTGCAGATACTTTTACACATAATAAAGCTTATTTCTTGCTTGAGTCATCCACGATATGCAAACAATTTCCTCCCAGTCCTTCCCGCTTTTCCTGGTCCCTGGTGCAGTGGGATTCCCAAAAGACAATTACAGGGAGGACAAACATCCTCCAGGAATATGAACTAACCCCAAGCAGGTTTCTCGGTGCCCAGACCTCAGATTCTCTCAGGGAACATTGTGAAATCCCCTTTTTCAAGGTTACTTCCACACTGTTTAAGGAGCTCTTATCTTGTGAACTATAATAAGATTTCAGGCCTTAATCTGCTGAGATTATTTGGGGGAGAGGAGTTTCTTCAGCATTTTAGTACCTCAGGGACAGAACATCCAGGACCAAACCCAGAGATATCATCGGAGGGCACCACAAGTCAGACCTGAAAGGCTTCTACTCAACATTTTCCCCGAGACATCACAGGGAAAAGCAGTTTTCCCAAACAGTGGTTTTAAAAATAAACATATCACAATTCTACTTCATAAAATAGAGTTTTTATAGAAGTTTGGGTTTTTTTTTTTTAAATAGAGAAAATTCTTTCTATTAAACAGCTGAAACTTTGCATGAACATCCTGAAATCGTTGCAGCCTGAGTGTCCAGGGAAGGGAAGGGAGCTGGGAAGGGGCTGGAGCAGCAGGAGCAGCTGAGGGAGCTGGGGGGGGCTCAGCCTGGAGAAAAGGAGGCTCAGGGGGCACCTGGAATTCTCTCCATTCCCTGACAGGAGGGGGGAGCTGGGGGGAGTCGGGCTCTGCTCCCAGGGAACAAGGGACAGGAGGAGAGGGAACGGCCTCAGGCTGTGCCAGGGGAGGCTCAGGTTGGATATTTGGAATAAATTCTTCACTGAAAGAGTGGTCAGACCCTGGCACAAATTGCCCAGGTGGAGTCACCTTCCCTGGAAATGTTCAAATAACAAGCAGCCTCTTCTCATCATGGTTTAGTGGGATCCAGTCAAAGGTTCGACTTGATAACCCTGGAAGTCATTTCCAACCTTAGTGATTCCATGATTCTGTACTTGAGGCATGTCGCCTGAGGGGATGGGATTTGTGACCTGAACAGCAGGGACCAGCCCCACACTGGGATTGCTTCACTGGCACTGGGCAAATCTGGGTGTCTTCCTGATTTAATGATGGGAAGGGGCTGAACCTTTGTCTTTGCCTGATAAAAAACCTGTTCCACACTTACAGGAATAGGTGAGATGGATGATCCATAGGTGGAACAGAAAAAGATGATCCATAGGTGGAACTTGGAAGGAGGATCTGTAGACAGAACTTCACTTTCCCATGAAGTTTGGGTTGAAACTTCAATCTTTTCACTGCAAAACAGGTGCTCAGAGCCTCTCCAAGGCATCTCACTCAGATCTTCTCTTTCCCCCCTGTTCCCAGATCTCCCAGAAGCTGCTTCTGGCTGGTTTGGCTTCTCCTGGTGACGGGAAAGACTCTCCAAACCTTTGCAAACAAAAATTGAGCACGTGGCTTCGATTCCCCAAACCACTTCAGAACCAGGATTTCCATCATTCATTTTCCCAACTCAGGGAACATTTCAAGACATTCTGAAAGTTCCTCCGAAGGTACATAAGCACCAATTATTGCTTTCAGTGCAAAGTTTATCTGAGGTTGGAGAAAACAGTTATTTAAACCCATAAAGTATCAGATAATCCAGATGAAAGGGGGACAAGGGAAAGACGTTGCAACAGGTAGAGAAACCCCTGGGTTTTCAAAGCGGGTGAGGGAAGAGTTTTGAGTGGAAGGTGTCCTGGCACCAGATGGTCTTTAAGGTCCTTTCCAACCCAAACCATTCTGTGATTCTGTGATTCATTCCCAGCTGAGCTCAGCTCCCAGTTTAGGAGTTGGCTTAAGTACCAGCATCTAACTCATTAAAAATAAACATTCCTCCCTCTTTTGACTGTAAGGAGCTGGTTTCTCTTTTGTACTCTCCTGTAAAGCACCTTGTATGGTTGGACTTGAAACTAATGAGACCTCAACCAACTGTGAGTAATAAATCCTAATGAGAGCAGAGCAGCTACAAGCCAGGCTGTGCACACAAGTTCCTTCTTTGGGCAGTGCATTCTTCCCTAAAAGTGAGATGGAAAACCTTCTCCCCCTCACAGATGACAAAGATTTTCTCCCCGGATCACTGGCCACCCTTCCTGTAGCCAGGCCAAGGGGCAGAGCTCTGAGCCCCCCACTCCTTCTCTGCCCAAGCAATTCCTGAAAGCTCTGCAGTTCTCAGAGAGCAGCAGGGGCTGGAAATACAACCTCCTTTGTTTAGTCTTGGGGAATGTGAGGCAGGAAAACATCGCCATCCTGTTTTCCAGGCTCTAGCACGCAAATAAGAGGGGAGGAAAAATACGGCAGCGTCTCTGACAGGCTGTGATTAATCCCCATTGTGTCCCACGCTGAAGAGGTGCCAGAGGTGCTGCTGCCACAGCCATGTCCCCCTGGCCACCAAACCTGGGCTGAGCCTTTGAGGCTGAGGGATGATGAAAAGAGTGATGGGGACAAGGAAGATGGGGATGGGGATAAGAAAGATGCTGCAAATCAGACGGTGTGTCCTGGGGTGGGAGCACACACCAAGCCCAGCAACCCTGTGGCCGAAGGCTCAGGGTGATGTAAGAGGCCACAGGGAAACAGGATTGGGAGGGAGAGAGGCACAGAGGGAGCAGCTCCTCATGTGCTTTCACAGAATCCCAGGATTTGCTGAGTGGGAAGGGACCCCCAAGGACCATTCATCCAGGATCCTCAAATCTTCCTGAAGAGTCTCCTCTTTCCTTCATCCCAGGTTGTTCATAAGGAGGTGGGAAGAGGTGGTGTGGAAACAGGGAAACATGGCACAATCCTACTGCCACTGCTTGATAGAGCAGGTGATTCTTGATCTGACAGGAATCATGGAGGGATTCTTGGGGTTGTTCTGTGCAGAGCCAGGAACTGGACCTTAATGATCCTTGTGGGTCCCTTCAGGGGACTCACAGGGTTCTATTCTATTCTAGTCTAGTCTAGTCTAGTCTAGTCTAGTCTATTCTGTTCCATTCTATTCTATTCTGTTCTATTCTGTTCTATGACTTTTCCAGCCAAAAGTCTTGCAGGTAAAACACAAACTGCAAGTGGGACGTGTATTCTGAGTGGAAGAAGAGGGTTTGTGTTGGAATAACCCCACAGGTCACAGAGTCAGTGACAGAACTCTCTGTTCCTCAGTCTTTAAGAAAAGAACCGCTGGCCTCAGCATGGGAATCACCAAGTGTCGTTATTCCAAGACTGCACTGTTGGGGAAGGTCAGATGACATAATTACAGTGGTCCCTTCTGACCTTGCAATCTCCAAACCCTCATAATTTGTAATCAGGATACAAATTATTTGCCTTCTGAGCTGAGGAAGGAAGTCTTCTGCATCACCTATGTGCTCCAAAACATCCGCTCTTTCACCACGGGCTCCGTGCAACGGGCAGAGCTTTCCCTGTGCCCTGAAGCTCCAGTTGAGCTGCTCTGCCCAGCCTGGCTGCCCCAATCCTGCCTGGCTGCCCCTGCCATGCTACCAAGGCTGTGCAGAATTGTTTCATTTTGGGAGGAAACACACCTTGTGTGGATCACTGTGATACCACTGATGTGGATTCTGCCTTTGATCCTGGTCTCTGCACAGCTGAGGAAACAAAAAACATTTCTGCCAAATCAACCCCTTCGTTTTCTAAATGAATTTGTCTCACAAGAGCAAATCCCACAGTGACACAGAGTAAGTTTATACCTCCCCAAAGGGCAGCAACCACTGCAACCACTGTGTCATGGCCAGAGCCACCTGTCCTGCAGGTGCAGAAACACAGAGGGGATGGACGTGTTCTGGAGCTTGTCTAACACATTTATCATCCCAAAACTGCACTGCACCCCAAAATGTTCTGAAGCACTGAGGCTGTGCTTCCTCCCAGAGCAGCTGTGGCTGCCCCATCCCTGGAGGTGTCCAAGGCCATGCAGGACAGAGCTTGGAGCAGCCTGGGATAGTGAAGGTGTCCCTGCCCGTGGCTCAGGAGTAGAGTGAGATGATCTTTAATGTTCCCTCCATCCCAAACCACTCCGTGATTCTTTGACTCTGTTATCCCAGTGCTCAGCCCTGCTTTAGCAAGGCCCTGTGATGTCACATTGAAGACATTCTTCTATTCCATGGGGGGTGTGAAGTTACACATCCACCAACACCACACCAGACTTGGTGCTAATTGAGAATCTTTGGTGCAGCCCCATCATCTGTCCTTCAGCTACATGAGACAAAGACATTTGGGGCAGTGGGGCCTTTTCCTGATCCTGAAATTTGCATTTAAATTCATTTATCCTATATATCCCAAAAAATCTGATTTCAAATCACCTGATACCTACATGGCAGAAGTAGAAAATGTCCTGTGCAGCGTGAGGGGCTGCGGCTTGAGGAAGGAATTGCAATGTCATTTCCATGCACTGAGGGCACTGAGGGCAGGGATGTGGCTGGGGTTAAAGGAGGACTCTGCAGGAGCTGAGGTGCCTGCACATGGCTTTGTCTGAGCTCTGTGTCTTCTTCCTTTGGGGAAGAAGGACTAGTGGCCACCTGCAGGGTAGGAAACAAGATGCTCCCCTGCTCTGTACCCACCCAAAGCTGCTCCCCCAGCCCAGAACCCACACCCCCAGCTGGCTCTAGTGATGTGACCTCAGGGGATTGTACTTTGACAGATTAAAGTCACCATTTCCTCACACTTCAGTGAATGTGCAGCTCCGAGGAAATGCACCTCACCAGCCTTGACTCCGTGCCCTTTGTGCAGAGGACAAAGAAGTCTGAGACCTCGGGGAATGTGAGGAGAGATCCTGGGATTAGTCAGCAGCGCTCCCGGGGGCGCTTCCAGCAGGAATCCGCACAGTGTCTCCTCTGGAGAGCACGGAAAATGCACTGTACCAAATATTTTTGCAGAGCAGGAAAACACTGCATTCTTGGGATGACAACGGCGTTGTGTCACTGTCTGTGACCACAGCCATGACTCAGGAGAGGGAGGAGGGGCAGCGGGCAGCGCTCGCTGCCAGCCACGGCTTGTGCTGCGACTGTGGGACAGTCCAAACAAAACACGGGGCTATTGTTTGGTTTTGCTTTTTCTCCAGAAGGGCTCCTGACGGACGGTCTGGCAGCGGGAGAGCTGCTCCTGGGTCATGCACACGGAGCACACAGGGTTTATGTTTCCTGGCAGGGACGGACGAGCTCCTGGCCCTGGTGCCCAAGCCGGGACGTTGTGCCGTGCAGGGTCTGGCTGCATCACAGCGCTGCCTCCCGAAGCCCTGAGCCTGAGGAATTTGCAGTGTCTGCCCCCGTGTGTTATTCACATCCCAATTCATGGATTTGAAGGAGGAGATTCCACCCGAGCCTGTAAAATCGGGAAGTCCCTGCACTTCCTTCCTTTGCCAGTTGGCATCCCATGGGAGATGCTGATCCACACGGTTCCTGCACATCCTTCTGGCTGTGCCCACAAGCTGCGGGCACTGACCACTGCAGAGCTGCCTGCGAGGCTCAGGATCAGCTAGGCTGGGTCCAGGCTTTGCTCTGCAAACTCCTGGACGTGCTTCAGGAGGCATCCCTGTGGTGGCAAAGATCTCCCAGGGGCAGCTGTGCAGCCTGTGTGTGCCTGCCAGCCTGTGGGGGGGGTGCAGGTGAGCCAGCCCTGTCTCCACCAGGGTGTTCATCCTTGGTTGCACTCCCAGGCAACCAAGAAATCTGGGTTTGTTCTTAGAAATAACAAGTCTAAGTCAGCAGAGAGGGCAACAAACACTGTATGGAAAGCAGCTAAATGGGGAAAAGTGGTCAGCAGCTGCATCGTCCACAAGTCGTCACTCCCTGCTGCAGCCCAGGACTCCCAGGGGTCAGCACCTTCAGAGCTGTGTCTCCTGATGTTTTGTCCACCTGATACTTTTAGCTCTTATCAAATCCTTGGACCTGTGTGACAGGCAGGAGTGAAACCCTTAGGAAAGGGAATGCAGAGGCGCAGCAGGCTGCCCTCTGCCATCAGGAAAACCATGCTGGGTTGGCAAGGAATGGACCAGAACTGTGGCACCTTCTTCAAAAGCTGCCCTTTGGGAGCAGCAGGATGAAAGTGGCTGTGACTGTGGTACCTGAGCTCCTCCTGCCTCAGCTCTGGGGGAGCTGAAGGTGACACGGACACAGCCAGGGGTCCCATCTGCTCCAGCCTGCTCCCTGGCATGCTGGGGGAAAGCTTTTGTAAATTAAAATCTCCTTTCCCCTGCCTCAAGGGAGAGTTCTGAGCTCAGCACTGTGGGCAGGTTGTGCTGACCAACACACTCTGTAGTGATGCTAAAAAATGACCTCTCCAGGGGAAACCTCTCCTGGCACCAGGCCAGAACAGCAGTTTCTTCCCTGGCTTCTGATGCTGGAGAGAAACAGGAAAACAGTTTTCCTTACTTTCCTTCTTTTCAAGTGAATGGTGTGTTTTTGTGCTGCTCTTGGAAACAATTGTCCTTCTGAGCAGAGGGTGTGGATGGAGCTGGATTGGGGCACTGTAGGAAAACATCTTTCTCCTTCACTGGCAGACCAAGTTCCTCCCCCCTGTCTGACAGGCAGGAAATGAAGGAAACCTTTGAAAGCACCACAGAGCATTAACTGTTCGAGTCCAGGGAGGGAAGAACCTCAGTCCATCTCTACCACTGAGGAAAACTTCCCAGTCCTCAACCTTTGTGCCAAACAGAGAAAGAGGAACAAGATGTTCTGTTGGTGTGGCAGGAAGGTGCTTCTTCTTTCCCCCCAGAACCTCAGTGCCATGTCCAGGGAAATACGTGTGTTCCAGAAACTTCCTGGCACTGACGGTGTTGTTGGCCTTGCCAAGGTCCCTTCTGGGGAGAGCTGACATTCCTCTTTCGCTCCAAGGCACGATGCTGATGGTGCTCAGAGATCCCAGAACCCCAGAATATTCCCAGTTGGACGGGACCCACAAGGATCATTGAGTTCATCCCTCAGCCCTGCACAGCCCAAGAGTCACACCACGGCTCTGTTGAAGTTTGCTTTGTGAGGAAAGGAACCTGGGGAGAAGATCAGCACCTTGGAGTGAACTCAGCAACCCCATGCACACATCAGGGAGCAGCACAAACAGCGGCACCACCAGCCCCACAATGCCTTCAGTGGAGCGTGGACAGCCAGGCACTGCTGCGGGGAACTCACCTGGACACAGGGAATGTACCTGGCTGAGGAACACAGAGGTCAGGGAGTGCAGCTCCGTGAGATCCAAGGGAGCTGTGACACCCATCGGGGCACTCATCCCAAATCCACCCCCCCCAGCACGTGCATCTGCCACACCTGGAGGTGCATTTGCCTTTCCACCTGTACTCAAAGACCTGCACCTTCAGCTTCCTCCCCATTTACACCAGAGAGTTTAACATGCAGGACTGAGGGCAAACCTTTTGTGCTTCTCTTTTGAGACCCCCAAGTTCATCACCTGCTGTCAGGGGGGGTCTACTGGCAAGTACCTCTCCCTCTTACCCTCGGGAGTGGCTGCAAGATCACAANCTCCCAGGTTGTGGTGCCCAAAGTGCCTCAATGTTGCAGGTGAGACCAACCCTGGTGAGAGCAGAGTGGGTCAATCACCGAGGGCTCTGTGCTCACTGACTCTGCTTCTTTCAGGGAAAATTAGGTGGCAAATGTATCCAGGAGAAGGTTTCACTGGAAAATAGAAAAGAAAATGAAGGGTTGGTATTAGTCAACCAGTGCTAAAGTCAAATAGCAAGTCAACCTACAAACATTCAGAACTTCAGACCAGCTACAACCAGCCCAGCAAAACCCTTGGTGAGTAGCTGGGAGCTCCCTGCTCCACCTAGATGAGGAATGACACACCCAAGATTGTGCCCACAACTTCTGTTAACGTAGATTCATCTCTTCCTCAAAACCCCCTTCCTCATCTTACTGTGGGTCTCAGTTCCAGACTCACCCCAGATTTCAGGCAGATCCCTTTAACAATCCCACATGATGGATTCTTGGTCATTTAACACAGCAAAGCAAGGAGCAGCTGTATCCTGAGAAGCGCAGTCAGAAAGATGCTTGACAAGTCTTAAGCCTACAGAAAAATCAGGTGAAATGTCCACGTTTGTAGATATTGATGATTGTCCCTGCAAAGTCTGGAATCTCCCTCCGTTCAGGTGATGCCCTGCATGAGGCACAGGAGGGACTGTGGGCTGGAGCTGCTGCACTTGGGGCCATCCCTGGAGGGATGTGGTGGAGCAGCTGGAAGCTCCTCTGGTTTTCCAGAGTATTTCCTCTGGTATCCAGGGTATTCCTACCAATGTCTGGCAGGTTTTGCATATTTTTGATGCTATAAATACCCGTGGACTCTCCACCTCTGTGCCCGTGACTGGTGGCACAGGGAACTTCAGCTTTAGCTCAGCTCACCTGTAAATCTGCCGTGTTCCTCAGTTCCACAGGCACCAGGAAAACACATTCCTCAGGGACTTCAGGTGCGTGCAGAGCTGTGGATGGATCTGAATCCCTGACTCTTTCCCCGTGTCCCTTTCCTCTCCCCATCCTCAGACGCATCCAATTCCTCCAGTCTCTGAACTGCTGCTGCTGAGGCTCTGTGGTTCTGTGGTTTTCTCTGGGACCCCAACAGTCCTGCAGACCCCCAGGACTCTAAACTTTAAACCATCCCCCCCCCATCTGCCCAGCAGTTCAGGACATTGCTCCCCAGCCCTGTACAACTCTGCCAGGAGATCCCGTTGGAAGTTTTCCTTCTACTTTCTCTCCTGGCATGAGACAGGACCACAGACCAAGCAGAAGGTAAGAGAGACCCAGAGAAAGGGAGGGTCCAGCTATCCTGAGCTGCTGGGCTCCTTCAGCCTCACCTCTCCCTGCAAAGGGAGTAGAAGAGCTCTGCAATCTTCTGTCGAGGTACTGCGGGGCCCTGGCACAGGTTGGGCACAGAAGCTGTGGCTGCCACTGGAGCCCTGGAAGTGCCCAAGGTCAGGTTGGATCACCCTGGAATAGTGAGAGGTGTCCCTGCCCATGGCAGTGGGTGGAATGAAATGGGATTTAAGGTCTCTTCCAACCCAAATCACTCTGTGATTCTGTGATTCTAAGATCCTGAAGGGAAACTCTGTCCCAGGAAGAGGTTAATTGTGGAAGGGACACCAGGCTGCAGTTTGGGAGGATGTTTCCTGGCTTTCTGAGAAAATCACAGTCTTAATTTGAGCAGGTGGTGGAGCATCCGCTGGATGGGGCCTGTGCTGTGCCCAGGGGATGGGGAGGGTCCAGGGTGGGATGTGAGCTCTGGCTGGGGCTGTGTGGCAAAGGGTGGGAGTACAGCTGGTCAGAACTCCCAAGCTCTGGGGTATTGTTCCCCTCTGCAGCCACAGAGGATCAGTGGTGAGGCACCAAGTGCACTCCGGCACAGCACAGTGACTTTCCTCTTGGATACCAAGGAGCAGAGCAGGCTTTTCCCATATGGGAGAGCCTCACACATAATAAATTTGTTCATTTATCCATTTTACCTTTGTCTGGGAAGTTTCTCTGCCACTCTGGGAAGGTCCTCACTGAGGATGAATCCTTCCCACAGTGTCCCTGAGGACCTGGCCTATGGGATTCCATCTCCTCAGGCAGCTCCCACATGGAACAACTCTCACTCCCGTGTTATCCTTATGTACTGAAGGGATCTGACCACATTAACATCCATTTCTATTTCTCCATATCCAGTCTCTATCCCATTTTCCCACCCTGTCTGGACACCGGGTGGGTGTTCCTGGATTCCACCTGCAGTCCCTGCACAGGTTTCCTTGCTGCAGCTCTGTCTCCCTTCTCCCTCCCTGAGCTGCATCTGTGCCCATCCTGGGATTTTCTACCTGTTCAGGGTCTGTCCAGCCCTCAGAGATGAGTCATTTGATTTCCCTCCAATTCCTTTCCAGCCTTCTGGCTGCCTCAGCAACTTGGCTGGACTCTCTCAGAGCAAGGAAACAGAGGTCGAGGGAACTGCTTTGGCCAAAACCCACTATTTTATCTCACAGGTTTAATTAGAGCGATTTGTCTGGAAAATTTAGGCTTTCTGTGATAAAAGACTTCTTTAATGAGAAAGACCATAATCATGACTGAAAAATGTCCTGAATTGAAGTGGATGCTAATGTATGTTACCATATGCATGTGTCTATGCAAGTATGTTCATGCATATAAATATGTTTACGAACGTTTTTAACCTGCTCTGCAGCCCAGCCTGAAGTTCTCTTATCTGGGGCTGCTGCTGAAAATAAACACATGTAGCCAAACACCCCAAACCTCCTGCATGAGTTGCTCCTTATCAGCCCCACTTCCCCCCACTGACCCAGTTAAACTTTCAGTAATTCATTAATTTCCTAACCCGGGCTTTTTAGAAGTTCTAACCAACTTTCCTATCAGCATATTTTTGATCTTGAGAAGCAGCAATTCCCTGATGTTTTGTTTGCTTTCTGCATCCTGCAAATGCATCCATCCGTTCAGCTTTGTCCCTGCCTGCCTACCTCCTCTAATTATCACCTCTTTTCCCACACACTTCTCTCCTGGCTGGGTAGTTCAAAGCCTTGGTAGAAGAAAAACCCGGAAAAAATAAAATTATCCAAAGCCTGGCAGCGTTTTTACTTTTTGTATGTTGATTGTCCCTCGAGAAAGGAAATAAACGGGGGAAGATTCCAGGACACCCCTGACAGTGAGCCCCAGTTGTGGTAAAGCACCTTAAATTCCCTGTCTCTTGGAGAGATCCCTATTTTATTACCTGTCTCCTCCAGGTGAGAGGATGGGACAGTGCAAGAAGAACCAAAGGAAGGAGGTTGGGATGTTCAGCCTGGTGGCTCAGGTGGGACAGGGGGACAACACATCCAAAGGGTGGAGTGCTGCTCCCTCCACTGTGTGCCTCTGTCCCCAAGCCCAGGGACACCAGCAGGGACATCTCCTGGAGCACTCAGATGCTTGGGAAAGATTGGACCTGCAGGAAGGAGTTGGATTTCGATGATCCTTGTGGATTCCTTCCAGACTCAGGATGTTCTGTGACTCTAAGATTCAAGGATTCTGTGAGCCCATGGATCCTGGCTCCAAGATCTGGCTCAACTCTTCCCTACCAGACCTTCTGCTGAGGACTTCTCTGGCCATGTGCCAACCTCACTCCCACCCCCTGTTCAGTGATTTTAGACTCAGGACAAGCCAAACCAGCACATCCAACCACAGCTGGAAAATATCCACACCCCCATGCCCTGTGTTCCCACAGAAACCCTCCAAGCCTGAGTGAAACTTGGTTCTCTGCCCATGGCAGGAGGTGCCACAAGATGGTCTTTAAGGTCCCTCCCAACCTAAACCCTCCTGTGATTCTGGGTCCATTTTCTAACAGCAGGAGCAGAGCAAGGCACAGGGTGGCAGAGCACTCCTTAGCTTGGGGATATGGAAATTCCTCAGCCTAATCCCTGATAAGATAGGAAATGTTCAGCTAACAGCACTGTTTGGACACAGACTGCACCACCTCCCTCTGCCTCAGTGTTCAAAGGAGCCAGAGCTTTATCAGGGGGGCCCAAAAAAGACATCCCTGGGCGTTTCTGAGGCACCTTTTGCAGGCACTGTGGCACAGCCTGGTGTCCCTGTTCCTTCTGTGCCCACAGCCACCATCTTCCTGTGTCTGCTCCAGGAGGACTCAACAACTCTTGGGACCACTGAGGAACTTCTTTTCCAGCTCAAAAAACACCAAGGGTGAGTCAAAGAACAAAGCTCAAAGGATTCTAAATAGTGTTCTCAGTGCTGGGAAACACCAAATGCTGAAGATGGTTTAGGGAATAAAAAGGCAAATCCACTCCTGGGTCATACTGTCTTATTAATTGGGTGTCTGATTAAAATCTAATCATGGGATATCAGAGCAAGGTTGGAGAGGACAGCTCTGGGCACCAGTGAAGGAGAAGACCTGGATAAAAGGAAGGGATGATGGGAGGCAGGTGATGTCTCCAGTGATGTCATCATTCCATGGAAACCACAACTTCCCAAGAATTCATGAGTGTTCAGAACTCACCCATGGCAGAGGATTTGTACAACTGCCAGAACATTTTGGAACAAGAAAGGGCTGAAGAAAAGGAAACCGGCCACACAAGCCACACCAGGCTCTGCTGAGGCTTAAAAGAAAATCACCAAATTGCTTTCACTAAGGCTCTGTGCTTTATCAAGGAAATGTTCTGAGCTCCCCTGTGTCCTTGCAATAAAGCAGATAAATGTCCCTTCCCCACACACGAGCTGCAGTGCACATTTCTGCCCAGGCCGGCCCCATTTTTCATGATGATTATTCCAGCAACATCTTCATGATAAAGGGTTATTTTAAGGACAACACAAGCGATGTTCACATCTGTCTTGATATAAAGGCATAAAGAATTCCCTCTTGGCCCAGGGTCTCCTGATATCTCTCCTCCTGAACTTCCAGAGGATATTTCTTACCTGTCATTAATTTTACCTCAATGACTCCGAGCAGGAGGCCTGATGGAAGAGGCTCCAGCAATAGTGATCACAGCTTAGGTTTCACAGAAAATTAACTCATTTATTTTCATATTTACACCCTGTTGGGCCAGAAGATGACTCTGTTATTGTCCGTCAAAGATCAAGTTAAATCAGTGGCCTCATCAACCCCTCTTCTCATGGAGATCAATCCAAGGAGAAGGAGAGAAAGTCACCCAAGACAACTGACTCTGCTTTAGGCACCTGTGAAAGGCGTTGGCAGATACAGGGGCTGGGAAAGTGTTTGTCCAGCTGTTTGTATGCAAAGAGAAAACATGAAAAGCAGAGGAAAAGTGAACAGAAAAGAGCTGGATCCTGAAAGATGTACTTGAATTCAATCATAGGGAATCCCTGAGTTGGTAGTGACACACAAGGACCATCACTCCAACTCCTGGCCCTGCACAGGACACTCCAGCAATCCCACCTTATGCCTGGTCACACTCTAATGACAGAATTAATTCTTAATGTGATAAAGGCTTGTTATCAGATGTAAAAACACAAGCAGAAAAACTGTTACGATGCTTGAAAACAAGTTACACCAAAGGTAATTAGCCACCAACACCAGCAAGGGTAATCAGCCAGAATTAGACATCAAGAGAGAGCAAACAGAATATGGAATAGTTTCCTAAGGGAAGTGGCAGAAGGGACCAACAATTGAGTCTTTTATGCAGGGAGCTGGAAAACACACAGCAAAGATTAGAGATTGTTGTGCATCCCAGCTCAGGCCAAGTGAGTGAAATCTCTGTGTGTACATGGTAAGAAAAGCCTTTACCCACAAATCTGTGCATTCAAAACAGGAAAAAAAAAGGAGGCAGAAAAAGCAATCCCAGCATCTGTGTCTTACAGCAGCATTTCCAGCAGTGTCATTCCAACAAGCTGCATTTCCTTCAAGTTCGTTGCTCTGCTGCTTCATCTGAGGGATCCAAAATCATAAAAGACCTTTCTTCAAAAGTTATAAAGTCTAATGCAGCATTCCCCAGAAAATTCTCTGTTTTGGACTGTTCAGGAGGCGAGGAAGGGGTGGGATCCAGTCTGCATTTAAGGCTCCTAAAATCCAGTGCATCCACATGCAGTGGAGCTCTAAGGTTACATTGGAGGTGATGGACACATGGAGTGGCCTTGGCTTTCCTCTGCAGAGACATCAACGGGAGACACCTCAAGGTATCCCAGACATCCACAAGGAGCAAGGATGTCACAGAATCCCTGGATAACTGATTTGCTACAATGAGAGCTGGAGACTGGGGTGGGATAAACATTCAGTTGAAATGTCTCTGGCTGCTGATGTGTGAGTGGCTGAGCTGAGCCCTTGTGTCCCCAGGAGTGACCCAGGTGATCCCCTGGTGTCTGCTCAGGGTGGGCTGCATTTGTGACATCTCGGCTGGGGGACTGCCCAGCATTCCAAGGGCTGGAGTCAGACCACAGACCCTTTGCTGAGCATCTCAGGTGAGGACACCCACATTTAGCTGCCTTAACTAAGAGTTGAATCTCATCCTGAGGACAAGTTACTCCACGCTGGCCCTACAAGTTGTGGGCATGGGCAGCAGAGTGCAGTGACCTCCACACAGGAATGCAGCCCCACTCCTGAGGGGTAGGGCAGCCCAGCCATCCCTTCCACAGACCCAGCCCATCTGCCACCCTCTGCAGATGTCCCAGATACCGCAAGGTGCCTCAGAGGTCACTAGGACTCTGTGATTTGGCACCTTATTGGAGCCCAAAGGCCCAGTCGTGCCAAGGCCGGAAGTGTCACCGTTGTGGATGTGGTTGTTTTCAGCAGAAGGTTTCTGAAATCACACTGAACCTGCCAAGCAAGTCAGCACTCAAAGGAACATGGAATGAGAGCCCTTCCAGAGGGCTTGGAGTCAAGGGAGAGCTCAGTCCACATATCAAAGGTGGATGAAAGAAGAAACAACAAACCCCTCAGCCACATCAGCTGTGCTCTTCAAAGACACACCACAGGCCTGGGATTCCCAAAGGATCCCACAGTATTCAGCCACCCAGATCTTCATGGAAGTCAACAGCCAGTTCCTCCTTAATGGGAAACCTCTGAGAACCCAGGTCTGGTTTTGTTCATTCCTCCTGCTTCCCATCCCCAGCTGAGCCCTGCCTTGCACCTCCCTGAGGTGCTGCCATTCCAGAGCCTGCACTGGGCTTCATTCCTTTCCAGGGAGCACTTTGCCCAGGGAACAATTGATACCAGGGTCTTGCAACACCCAGGTTCTCCTCGGAGGTCTTCCATGGAGTCCCAAACAGGCCCAACCCTGCTCTGTTCAGGAGGTGTGATAAGATCACTGCCCAAGGTGCTGTGGCTGCAGGCCAGAACACTGTCCCAATAAACCATTTGCTGGAGGACCACCTTGTCTGGACTTGTCTCCCCATAAGAAGCCAGGCAAAGCAAAGCATTCAGATGCTAAAAATGTTCAACTATTATTGGTGTTTGTCCAACATTCGGAGACCCATAAATCTCCCGGCAAAGATAGAACAGGAGTGTGATTAAGAAAACAAGAAACATTGATGACTCTCCTCCTGCTCCCAGAAAAGCTATTGCCTGTTGATGAAATGCCTCCCTTGTCTGCCTGTCAATCCAGCCCTATCCCTGCAAACGCTCTTTTCAAATCTTCTGCATGACAAGAGTCAGACACACACAAAAATGTGATCAAAGAGAAAACAGCAATCCTTACGTGCAGACATGTCCAGAGGTGGAAAGCAAAAGCCAACAGCAAAAGAAAGTTAAGAGAGCCCAGAGAGTGTTTCCTCTGCCTTTCCCCTGCAGATAAAGCTCTAAACTGGCGAATTCTCAGTGGCAATGGAACTTTAAAAAATAATAACCCGCTCCCTGCTTGTGTTTTGCAGGGATTGATCTGAGTTGCTTCCAGCAGCTGAGATAAAAACCACCCCACTGTTCCCCATACTGTACTTACATCTGTTCCCTCCAGACATGCTGGATGAATATTTCATGCAAATGAGACAATGTGTGCCATGACCAAAATCCTCCTCAGCTGGGAACAGGCACAGCTCAAAAGCAGAGCTGAGGAAAGAACATTTCCTGTTTTCGAGTAGCCAATAGATGTGAGGAACAATTCTTTGTGCTCGCTGCCAACCAGGGAAATAACTTGTGCTCTTAACATTCTTTAAGGATGTGTACACAGAGAGGATCTGATGGAAAAGGGGAGATGGAATGTCACGTAGGAAAGAGAGGAGGACACCTGTGTCCAGCGGGGTGTTCAGGACAGAGTGCCCAGCTGCACAGATCCAGCCCTGCTGCCTGTCCCCACCATCCCAGGGGAAGGGAAGGGAAGGTCGTGGCAAGAGCTGGAGCAGCTCTGCAGGGAGAGGGGGCTCAGGGGGAACCTCACTGCTGTCCACAGGCCCTGGAAGGAGGTTGCACATTTGTAAATGGACCGTCTTCCCCGGGAAATGCTGCTTCAGCCTTTCCAGGGTAAAGATAAACTGGAGTTGGGGTGAAGCTGGTTGTGTCCCCAGGCCTGAGCTGGTGGTTAAAAGACATTCCATTTCAACAACTCCCTTAGAAGAGGTTTTAGTGAGGTGGGATCAGGCTCTTCTGCCCTGTCTCAGGTTCACAGGGTCACAGGTTATTCTGAGTTGGAAGGGACCCTCAGGATCATCTAGTCCAACTCCCCCTGACTAGACCAACTAGACCATGTCACTGAGCTCCTCTTGGGGAAAGAATGACAGGAAACGGCCTTAAATTGCACCAGGGGAGGTTCAGATTAGATATTAGAAACAATTTCAGTGAAAGGGAGGTCAGGCATTGGAATAAGTTGCCCAGGGATGTGGTGGATTCACTGTCTCTGGAAGTGAACAAGGAGTGTCTGGATGTGGCCCTTGGGGACAAGGATTAGGGGGGATTGTGGTGGGTTGGACTGGAGGATCTTGAGGGTCTCTTCTAGCTTTGATGATTCTGTGCCTGAAAGAGTTTAGGGTAAAAAAAACAACCAGGTTTCTTTATCTGGGGGTCTCCTGCCCCTAGAGATCCATCCTGCCCTCAGACTGGAACTGCACATTCCCAAAGGAGCATCCTCACCTGGAGATGCTGCTTCACCCTTTCCAGAGCAGGGGTGAGCTGGAGCTGGGATGAAGCTGGTTGTGCCCCCAGGGCTGAGCTGGTGCTTAAAAGAGACCCTGTTTTAACACAAAGCTGGAGCTCAGGGGCTCAGCTCAGGCTCTGCTGGTGGAATTTCAGCCCCTGCCCACAACTCCTGTGTCAAGGGCTTTTAGAAAACATTCATGCAAAACATGGGATAATTGTGTAGGGCTTCCAGACATGCTCAGGAAGAGGCCAGAAATTTTGTTGTTGACAGAGTGGAAAGATATGGAGGAGGAATATTTTAGCACAGAAACACAAGTGAAACATTTTCCTACTCTGTCCCTGGTATCCCTGTAACAACTTTGATAGAACCTGAAGTAATTAAGTCTCACAACCCTGCAAAAAAATATCGGCATAAAAGAAGATAACTAGAGGAAGGCAAGGCTTGGACAAAGCAGGAGATAAGAGGGATCCTCCCAGAGTCCTTTAGAAGAAAAGCTTGGCTTTATTTGCAGGATTAGGGAGACACTTGCAGCTCTGTAGAGCAGTTCCTCCTACAAGTGCCTCCCTGGCTGTGAACAGAACTTTGAAAGGACAATCAGGACAAATCAGTATCTCCCTGATCAAGCAGTTCCCCCCAGTGACCCAGTTCTTGCTGGACACTGATCAGCACAGACACTGAGCCATGGGGGTGTTGTTCAACCAAGCATTTTGTCAGTGGACAGGTACCTGAGTTCTGTCTGCTTTGGCCACATCCAGATGGCTGCAAAGCTCTTCCAGAAGGACACGACCAGGTGACCTTTAAATGTGAGTCCAGCAGTGAGGGCTGGGCTGAGGCACATCCTGGGTGTTCAATACAAAGGTTGGCATTTGTGGAAGCAAAACAGCCTCTCTCTTCAGCTAAAAAAAGGACAAAACACAAGAGAAAGGCCTTTCACTGGGCCAAGCTGGTGGAGAAGGAAAACACAGACACACCACACGTGGCTCTGACTGAAGCAATCCTGCAACCTCCAGGCTTTGCTTCAAAGCAAAGGAACAAACACAGCAGACAATGAGGTCCCCCAGGGAGAGAGTGCACAGGGTGCATGTCCTGCACAACAAACAGCACTGGGAGCAGCTGGGAATGGCTGCTCTACACTTACATTGCTGCTTTGGGTTTAAATACACAGCACACAGGGAATGGGTCTATTTTGCTGGAAAGGTCAGTAGATGTGGTGAGAGCTCGTGCCACATGAGAGACAATCTAAGCACCTGCAACCTCCTGACAGGTGAATCAGTCATGAAATTCCATCCAGATCTCACAAGAATTATGATACAAACAGCTCAGCTTGGCCCACTCACCCCACATGTAAAAACACACGATGTTCAAGTGGCCTGTTTCCTGCTCCAGGGACAATGGCAAGTGGCAGGACTTGTGTTGTGTTCCAGCATCCATGGGAGAGCTTTCCAGAGGCTGGGGGTTGAGCACAGAGCAATGTGGATGGCAACTCCTGTGCCAACCCCACCATGTCAGTGCCTGAAAGCTGCCACCCTCCCCTTTTCTTGGAAATGTAATTCTGGCCTGATTTACCCAGTTTTTGAAGGATGACAGACGGGAGACCTGAAGCACACCTGAAGTACCAGATTCACTGGGGCCTGAGCAGTCTCGGAGGGGTCTTTCCAAAGTGTCCTGCTCCCTTTGGGGATAACTCAGAACCAGTTCCTTGAGAGAGAGTTGGTCCCTTCACTTGCTCTGATCAGCTGTTGCCCCCAAACGTGGGCATTACACAGATATTGAATTTGGGCACAGGAGGCTGATTTCCTACAGAATCACTCTGGGCTTTGCCAGGTGTACTTGTGAGAACTGCTGTGCAGACAGGATGTTGTCCTGGCATGGAAACAAGGCCAGGCCACAAAGCCACTCCAGAGCTTCTGGGGCACATCTTG
This sequence comes from Pitta sordida, assembly GCA_013390025.1. Lineage (NCBI taxonomy): Eukaryota > Metazoa > Chordata > Aves > Passeriformes > Pittidae > Pitta > Pitta sordida. The sequence goes on from WEKX01024277.1 coordinate 19,758, forward strand.
TTCTCTCTTCCCACACGACCCAGCCCAGGGAAGTGCAGGGTTGTGGTTTGTCCTTCTTGACACAATTTTAGCAGGAACACACGGAGCATCAGTGGAAGCTGCTGGATTGGCCAAGCAGCTGTTGTAAGCATCTTTTCAATGTTGCGAATGCAAGCAGAGCTCAGGAATTCCTGTGTGACCCTGAGGATGGACCTGGGCCAGGTGTTGCCACCATGACTGCCCGTGGCTGACACAGCCCTTGGCAGAGGTGGCTCTTGGGGGATTCCCAAGGGGAGATTGGCTCCTGACAAGTTCCAGCCTTTCTGTCACTTCCATAGAGGAAGCCAGGCCAATGTCCATTGTGACAGACTATCTCCAGTACCACTGTCCCACTCACCAGGCACCTCTTGACACCTTAATCAAACACTCAGAACCCCGTTCAGGGAGCACACCCAGAGAAGGGCTCCCAGAAACTAGAGCAGCAACCAACTAGAGCCAGTGGGAGGGCAATAAACACCTGTAACTAGAAGTGTCTGTGATCCCTTCAAATCAGCTGCAGAGGACACACGAGATGGGTTTTCCAGTTACACCAGGTCAGAGAAATGCTTTGGTCCAAAGGTAAATACACCTGGAGTGGCACCTGCAAGACCTTAGCAGGTGGCACTGTGGTAATTGAAAAAGAGGAGGGATGCCAAGAAGTCCCACCAACTGCTCCCCTGAGGAATTCCAAGACCAGCCCTTTGGAAGTTCCCTGAATCTTCAAATGATGGAGGCTCCAGAGCTTCCCTGTGTGACCTCTCCTGGTACTCCAAGGATCCCAGAATTAAAAAGGTTGGAAAAGACTTTTGATATCATCAAGTCCAACCTATGACCCAACACCATCTCATCAACTAAACCCTGGCACTCAGTGCCACATCCAGTCTCTTCTTAAACACTTCCAGTGATGGTGACCCCACCACCTCCCTGGGCAACCCAGTCCAAGGGCCAACCACTCTTTCTGTGAAGAATTTTATCCTGATATCCAGTCTAAACTTCCACTGGCACAACTTGAGACTCTGTCCTCTTGTTCTGTCATGTTTTGTGCCTCTGACCCAAATCTTCCTTATTACAAATCAACCAGATTTCTATTTTTCTCTCTCTAAGGGAGAAGAAAACCAGTCCATCACTGCCTCCTTCATACAAGACCTGTGAGTGGACAATGGTTATCAAGCTGCTGTTCCTGTTGGGGAAAACTCTCAAAGGCTTTAGAAAAGATTTATTTTACTTTTTGCTTTTCCCATGACCACTAAATGGAAGAAATACATTAAAGTAGTTGCATAAGATTTATTCTTCATATATTCATGTCCATGTTTCTTTATCACCTTATTGTCCTCTTGGCACCTTTTAACTGATTATTTAATAATTTCTTCTTGCATCCTTCTGCTGCACAAGTTTGATTATTCTCATGTGTAGCTCTCAAGGTGCTCCTTTCTTGATTTTACAGGTTGTGCTTTTGTGTTTCCCATTTTTTAGTCCCGCTGGACCTTCAGCATCCTCCATCACTGCTTGGAGAGAGTTGGTTTTCGGGATTGCCATGGAGCAGTTACTGCTGAACTCTGTGCTAATTCTCATGTCTGGGTGCCCTGATTATCCATTTTCACAGATATTCCCAAGGTTGTTGCAATAGGATTTTTCCCTTTTTCTCTAAGGCAGACTCTTCCTTCTTTTGGCTGCTCAGGCATTCCCAAACTCCTCATTAGTTGTGCTCCTGCAAACTGGCTCCGTGACCACGCATTTGTTATTTGTCTCTCATTTCCATGCACACACATCATACAAACCAGCCTTTAACTTTTGCTGGGTTTTGAACAAGTCCATTACAAGGCCATTATTACTCTTCCAAAGAAAGTTTCTGTTCCCCTCGTCTGCCCTTCCCAAACAATCACAGAATCATGGAATATAATGAGTGGGAAGGGACTCACCAGGATCATCCCGTCTGACTCCAGCCCTGTACAGACACCCCAACGAACCCACCCTGTCCCTCAGAGCATTGTCCAAACCCTCCTGCAGCTCTGGCAGCCTTGGGGCTGTGCCCACTGCCCTGGGGAGCCTGGGCACTGCCCAACCACCCTCGGCAGGGGGAAGGAAGAAGAAGAACCTTGTCCTGAGATCCAACCTCCCCCTGCCCTGACCCAACTCCAGCCCATTCCCTGCCTCCTGTCCCTGTGACACAGAGCAGAGACCGAAGCTGCCCCTCTGAGGAGCTGCAGCCCCTGAGCTCTGCCCTCAGTGTCCTCTGCTCCAGCTGAATAAGCCTAGTGTACTTCTTCTGTGGCTTTGCTTTCTGACCCTTCATCATCCTCGTGTCCCTCCTTTGGACACAACAGCTTTAGACCTTTCTTATATTATGGCACCCAAAGATTTCCCAGGACTTGAGGTGAGGCCACCTATGGGCTCTCAGTGTCTCTGGAGTCCATCAGTCACTCTCTTGCCTGGGCCTTCGAGCCCCTCCTGTTTATCCTCCTGACCCCACTGCACAAATCCGAATTTCACTCATTTCCCATTTTATTCATCATCCTGCTGCAATTTCCCTTTTAACTTCCCAGCCTGTCAGTGAGTACCACACTTTCCCAACAACTCCCGTAGCTCTTGCTGTCAGTCCTATCTCAACCCACATCTCTCCCAACCTCTGTCCCAAAGCCAAAGCCACTGTGCCATGTGCAGCTCCTCCCATCCTGCAAACAGCTCCAACATGCCCAGGAGATTTCAGGTGAGAGATACCAGGGCTGAGCGGGGATCCTGCTGGGGAGTGTGATCTACAATCCTGTTTGATTTTCTCTTTTGTAATCTTCTTGCAAGCTCTGTAATTAGGAATTCAAACTCTTGTTTTGCCAGAATAAACTTGTTTTCACCCTTAAGCATGTCTGGTATTAAAGGCAGGTCTAGGTGAAGCTCTGAAATGTGGATTAGCATTCCCTGCTCTGAGACAATGCATCCAAACACAGCAGTGGGACACCTGGGACCTGACACCAGCTGGGATCTCCCTGAAGCTGCTGGGCCAAGCTGCCAGGCCAGGGCCAGGCGTGGATTTGTCACATTCCAGCTTTGATGGGGTCAGGAGGAAGACCCTTTGCAGGGCAGGCAAACCACAGATGGTGACAGGCGTTTGTGACAGGTGGCTTTACAGCCTCCCCTCACCAGAAGGGACATGCAGGTCACCTTCCCAGCCAGGCTTGACCAAGGCTTGCCCAGAGAGGGTCCCACACCCCTCACCTGCTGGCAACACTGTTTTTGGACTGACTGCAGATTCCTCCTTCTGGGATGGGAGCTGCTGGTGAGGGAAGTTCTCCTGGTAGCTCGTGCAAGGCCCAAACCTGGCAGGGTAAGATATTCGTACCAATCCTATGGATACAGGACAAAGGGAGCAGATCACCCTCCTTGCAGCAGGTCTTGGACCTTTCTCTGAAGTCTGTTTTTGGCAGCTCTCAGGGCTGTGGGGTTCCTGGGCCTCAGGATGTTCCTATTACAGGATGAGGAAGAGTTTGTGGATCCAATACCTTCTCCAGAACCTCCACATTTTTCAGGGAGTTTTCCTGGGTGTTTTCCTTGCCTACAGGAGTGGGTGCAGATCTCCCCATCCATCCACTCCGTGCCAGACCTGAAGAGGCTGGAGCTGGGGCAGGAGGGAAGGGAACAAAGCCCAGGGCAGGTTGAGTCCCAAGGCACAGCATCAGACACACTTTGCATTCCCTGAGCCACAACCACTGCAGCACATCCCACGGGACACCGGCGAGTCTCAGTCACCATCCAAGGTGTGTCTGGGGCTTCCACAGCAGCAGCTGAGCCCAGATCAAAAGCTGAGGGTGAGCAGCACTGAAACCAGGTCTAGGATGGCTCAAAATCCTTCGCAAAGAACATCAGTGAAGATCAGAACTGCCCTTAGAAGGAATAAGAACTGAACTTCGTCCTGTTTTTTGATGTGACCGACACAGGTCAGCATTTCTGATGCAACTGAGTTTCTCACTGTCATCATCCTTTGCATTTATATATTTAAAAAAAAACAAACCAAAACGTGAAAACACTGACAGGGTCTGATCAGAGCTTGAGGACTGACACTGAAATACAGGCCCTGCTCTGCCCATGGCATCAGCCTTGTTCTCCATTATATTCCTTTGGTTTTCACCAAGGAAATAACACCACAAGAAGCTCATTTTTGGAGTTTGATCCCAAATCTTATAACCTGGTCTCAGAACCTCTGAGATTTAATGGAAAAATGGATCAATTCAGGGACAAATCCGGAGTGTTTGTTGCCACCACTGACCCTCTGTGACCTTGGGCCACTCAGGGGTAGGAAACTAAGACTTGTCATTGCAGGGAAAAATCGATTCATCAGCAGCACATAAAGAAACCTTTTGAGTAGAAAGTTTACAAACCAAGTTGGGACTGACTGGACATTTTTCTCTCACTGCCATACAGGTTATTTACCACAGAGAGCAATGTTACCCTGCAGCTAAATATACAACCAAGCAAAGAAACAATATGCATTTTGATGTAGGAGAAAACAGAATCATAGAGTTATTTAAGGTAGAAAAGACTTCCAGGATTGAGTCCAAGCTGTGCCGCATCTCCACCTTGTCCCCCAGCCCAGAACACT